>JAAEAF010004428.1:0-96788 GCA_011037195.1 Triatoma infestans | reverse complement strand
TGTAGCTAGCCTTCCCAGGCTCATCGAGATATTACATCTCGGATGAGACCCGTAAACGCCGGCTCCTACTCCATCTTCAATCTTGGACCCGTCCGTGTACCATATAGATTCGCCTGTAATTGGCGGCCCATTCTTCCATGCCCCTCTGTCTAGTATCAAGACTTTGAAGGGTTTTTGGAAGTCATTATGTCCGTATGTCAAAATCGGGTCCGCCTCCAGCTCCCTCCCATAGGTCTTGGTAATTCCCAGTATGCCTGGGATAAATGGGCGCTTGTCCCTGTTATAGTCGTGCCACAACTGCTCTTGCAACGCCTTGGACGTAAATGTGGAGTGGTGGAAGATTTAACAGGACCCCGCAGTGGGGGTAGTCATCATTGCACCCGTCGTACTCAGGCAAGCCAGCCTTTGAACACTTCCGAGTGCCCCCGACCCCCCATCTGCAAGGCCTTGTCCACCACACCACCGTCCCGTGGGTTACCATTGGTCCCACCACACAGATGTAAATGCACAGGGCCATCCTCGGGCTTAACCCCCAACTTTTACCGCATAGCCTCCTGCACCTACCCTTGGTTTATGGGCACATTTGGCCAACCTGACCTGCGGCCCGCCTCTCGGGATCTTGTCAGATTCCTCCAAAATGGCATTTTGGGAGGTACCCTCACTGTAGGATTTCTCCACAGTCTTTTCTTTAACCCTCTTGGGCGGTCGCTGCTGTGGAGGGCATTCCCCCTCCGACCTGGGCCTCTTAGTCGCCTTTGTCGTGCGTTCAGCCCATTGGAGGAAATTTTCCCTAATCAGCTGATGCTTGGCCTGAAGATACTCCTGGCCTGCCTCAATACGAGCTTTGAGCTCCTTCCTGGAGGTCCCTGACAGCCTGGCGACTTGCACGTCCTTCTCCGTCATGTTATCAATCGCTTCCAGCGACTCCGCCTTAAAGCTTGTCCCGGCCTTGCCTTGGCCTTTTTGATCGTATAGCTCCCAGGCCCGCAGACCCGGCCTTTGGCAGTCACTGGCATAACGCCTGTTTCCACCGTGGCCATAACGGCTGCGGGACCGGAAGCCCCACTCTCTGCGCCTTGGGCAATCGCCATAAACGTTCTACCTGGTACTTTGGCCGTGCTGGTACAACCCCCCACAGGGGTTACTCCCCTCCCCATGGCCTGCCGCACCAGCAGTTCCCAATGGCATCCATGCCTTAAGTTTAAGCTTTTTCTTTTTCTTACCCATTTGATTCCCACGAGCAGCAAGGGATAGGGTCGTCCACCCGACCAGAGCCCCGCAATAGCCTGGCAAGGCTAAATACTCCGGGGTTTCGCCCGGAGCCCCGGAGGCTCCGTTATCGACACAGTACCCCTGTGCCATCCATCCCTCGGCACGGAACGCGTTACACCTTGGATTGGGCCCTACTTGCAAGTCTGTACTATGTGCGTGTACGTGTTGTTGTGTGTGTGTTCCTGGTTGTGTATGTTTCCCTGTGTAAGATGTTGGGGGGCTAGGATGTTCGCAGGGTCGCCCTTGCCTGAGGGGCGTCTAGTCCACCCCCCATCCCACGATAGAGGAAGTGAAGAATCGGGTTGGACGGGAAAGCAGGATAGGGGTACACGAAAGAGGTGGCCCGCGGTGGGTTACCGCCAGGCCCGCCATTGCCCTGTTGGCCGCACTCAAAGAGCGCGTTGCCCGGTCCTCACGACGTGGACGTAGGTTTGGCTAGCCTCTCAATTCAAGATCGAGGATACCTTTGAGGACCGAAGAGTAGATGCAGTATTTATTCTGATAATCTTAAATTTCTTATTATGCCCAAGATATGATGAGCAATCTTAAACAATAGGTGATCTGAGGCAGCTCTACAATAAAACTACCAGAAATGAGATCAGAGCCGAAGAATCTTTTTCGCGAGTCCACAAATGCTGGACATTCCCCCCAAGAATATGATAAAGAGTTTAGGCTGCCGAAGACTACATACCTATCAATACTCTTCAGTCAATTTAAGGGCGTTATGGCGATCAGACGGCTTACTGATTGAGGGTAATTTCTTTGAATAGGGTCTGTCTGCAGGCCTGATTTGTAACAGAAACGAGAATGGCGCTATGAGGTTTAAGGAGATTTTCCAACTCGATTTGACTGGATTGTGTGAACAGGCTGCTTAAGAAGAAAGAGGAGAATTGTATAATCGCTGCTGGGGGATCTCAATTAGCGCCAGAAACTGCATGTATTTGACAGTACGACATTTATGGAAAAAGTAAACGATGGAATTACGACAATAGAATCTGGACCACAAGGCAAAGAAAATTCGGATCCTTCCTGAAACTAATTTGGTACATCCAGTAGAAATTGGATGTAGAAACTTAATGCACCATGAAGAAACTTATTGCACCTCCACATCCAAGGACAACCGCTGGAAAACAAACTATAGTTCATGTAAATATTAATTATTCTAAAACAGAAGGTAATAATAAGTTTACTATTCTATATTGGAACATTTCTGGTTTTAATAGTCTTTAATTTAGATTCTGATCAGATTAACGAACTGATTAAAAATGATATATTATGTTTCAAATATTTGGTTGTTTGTATTAATTACAATTAGAAATGAAAAAATAGTAATTGGGGTAAATTATTGGAAACGTACAGTTGAAATAAAGTATTGTGCGCAACTGTTATATGAACATGTATGCTCATTGATTGAAACTCTTAACAAACAAATGGTATTTGTAATAGGTGGGGACTTTAATTCAAGGATTGGGGATATGGACATGTTAGAGGAGGACATCTTTTTGGGTAGCATGTTGGGTTGGCCAAGGGAATCACTTGACAGTACTGTAAATAATAAAGGTAAAATATTAACGGATACCATGAACTCCTTAGGAATGACTGTTTGTAACGGTCAAACTGTGTCGGATACACCAGGTAATTACTCATTTATTTCTCCATCAGGTGGAAAAAGTACGGTCGATCTAGTTTGGATTAGTATACAATTTTTATCGCTCATATCTGATATGAAATTGCTAGACAATTTTATTTTACATGATCATAAACCTTGTCAATTATATCTCTCCCTTTCTCATGTAATAGATCAATAAAATAGCAGGAAAGATTCTCTGATTAAAAGTCCTAATAATTTAATTAAGTCGATTAAATGGGATCAGAAACAGTTGGTAGAGTTTCAAAAGCAAATGAGTGAAAATTGCAATATATATTATCATACTAAAAATAGTGAGCACCTTTTTCTTTTTTTCTTTTTTATTTTATTTATTTTTTTTTTTTATTTGCGACGGGGCGGCAACGCAGCCTGTCTACGTTGGGTACCCACGCAGAATTTCGAATCCTGAAGAAGTCTTGCTCCATACGTCCAGGTGACATCTTGATTCTTCACTTCATCTTCTGATAGACATTCTTCTTAAGATGTTGAACCTTCATTCTTCTTTCTTCTTCAGATGTTCCTTCCTGAACTTCAAGCTGCATCCCAGGAGATTCCAAAATGTTGGTCGCTCTCACCATTAATGCTGTGATCCACCGAGCTTAACGCCAGATGTCCCTCGTCGTCCCGCAGTTGACGTCATCTGGTTGAATCTCGTCCAGTTCGTGTGGGAGCCCTGCAGCACACGCGTCACTATCCCACTTAGAGTCCCCGGAGGGATTCCAAATGAGATCAGTTCCGCGTGTGACCGCGGAGACCAAACTCCATGCCAGGAAAGGGTTGCGGAAGTAAATTCCACCCTCCTGATGGAGAGTCCGAACCTGGTTGAGATAGCCCCTACCAGATCCAAGTTGTCAGCGTAATACTTCTTTTTACTTTCATGTGCCAAGTCTAAAGACTTAGCACCGCTGACAACCTGGGTGTCCAACACCAACGCGCCATCCCTGCCTTTTGCAATGATGTCGGGTTTGCAGAGGCCGACAGACGTCTGCACACTTGGCTCTTGCTCCACCTGCCACCCTTTCGAGCGCAAGCTAGCGGCCAACATGTTGCATACAGCGTTGTGTCGTAGTATCCGACCCCCATGGGTCCGAAAACAACGCTGTATGACGTGCGCAGCAGTCTCTTCCTCCGCACATCTCGCTCTGCAATGCACAGGCACCGACTCTCTACGTATACCTCTGGAACTCCTGATCTTAGTTGGTAGGCAGTTAATATGGACGTGTATGTGTTGCACATAGTCCCTTCACGGTACCTCGACACTTCCATTGGTAATCCAACGAGTCGAACTTTGGGTTCTAAGAGATTCCCGCAGTTCGAACCCACCAACTGAAGCGTGGAGCAAGGACGACCAGTATCCCTTCCGATTGGTCCGAGGACCATCGGCCGGGATCCCGAATCGTTCCAACGCCCCTTTCGCCCAGCCCAGCTTGCGCTGCACACGGCGCGTACGCCATGCCGCCCTCGCCGGGGGGTACTCGCTGGATTCCAACTTGCCAATTCTTCGGACAGTGAGCTCAGGTATCAACGTTCTAAAGGACGGGATCCCAAGTCCACCATCTTTAGATAAAGCATGGAAGTAGCCAAGGGCTACATCTTTGGCAAGGCGAAGCCACGTGCGGACATACCGCCGAACTTGCCTATCCAACTGCAACAGCCTACCAGAGGTGACGTTGCCGAGTACAAGACCGTGGACAAATCTGGGAATGAAAAATGTCCGCAGGATAACCAGACGTTGCTGAGGTTTCAGAGACGCTCAAGAAAGATTCTCTAACGCCGCCGAAACATCAACTTGTATATTCTTGGCTCCTCGCGGATCAAAATCCACTCCAAGATACCTCCACTCGGAAACCGCGGACGATTGTCCGAGTGGTTTTCCCCCAATCGAAATTGGGGTTCAGCCACAATCTTGTACTTCTTTCTGTGTCCATCAGGGATGCAGGAGAGAGCATGACACTTGTTTGGGTTCAGGAAAGGGCCCAGACCAGACGCTGCCTCCTCTATTTTGCTGAGAGCTAAGCTCATCCCCAACTTGGAAGAACGTACAACGACCAAGTCGTCTGCAAATCCCAAGCAGGAAACGCGCTCGCCATCCAAGAGGAAACCCACCTCCTCAGGGATAGAGGAAAGGATCTCATCCACCGCCAAATTGAAAATCAGTGGCGATAGAGGATCACCCTGCCTCACTCCCCTTCGGAGGATGACGTCCCCACTGGACCTGCCCTTCACCTCAAACCGTGTACTGGCTTGATCGTAACAACTTTGTATATAACCAATAAAAGATTCAGGGAATCCTCGGGCGCGCAGGATGCGCTCGATCGCCCCTTGATCAAGACTATCAAACGCCTTCATAATATCAAGCGAGACCAAATGCACCTCACGCAACGAGGACCGTGCCGTCGCCAACAGAGAGTCGAGAATAACAAGATTCTCAGCTACTCCGTCCGCGGAGACAAAAGCCCTCTGACGTACGTCAAAAAGACGTAGGGCACTTAGCCTGGCTGCTATGATCTTATGAAGGTAAAGATTCATATTCACTATAATATGGTAAATACCGTATATGTCTCTGCAGAAGCTTGAGTATGAAACAAAAAAAGAACGTGAAACCTCGATCTAGTTTAAATAATAACTTTAAATGGTTTAACTCGGACTGTAAGAAATTAAAATTGGAGACCAGATTATGTTTAAAAAGATGTAAAAAATTAAATTATACTCATGATGCCTTATTCGAATATATTTTAAATAGAAATAAATATCGGGCACTAATTAAAAAAGCGAAAAAGGCATACGAAAACGAAATTTCTACTAACATTGCAAACGTTAAAAACTCCCAACATTTTGGATTACTGTGAAAAAATTAAGACCAACCATGAACCAGGTAAAAGAAATTAGTGGAGACACATGGTATAGTATTTTATCTTCATTTTACAAAACAAATATCTCCTTAAAGAATAACTTCTTTAGTGTCGCTGGTCCCTATTTGGATTGTGATTTTTCAGTAGAGGAACTCCAGTTTGTCTTAAATAAATGCGGCACTAACAGGCATTCGGCATCGATGGCATCCCATATGAAATTTATAAAAACCTGCCACCGGAATGGGAACATTATCTATTAAACATGTTTAAAATAAATACAGTACTGATAATGTACCAAAGGAATGGTCGGACACTATGATGATGATGTTATTTAAAAAAGGATGTAGAAATATACCAGAGAATTACAGGGGAATCTCTTTATTAAATACAGTCACTAAGTTATTTACCTCCTTAATTGCCACCAGATTGATGAATTAGGTAGAATCTAAAAATATATTTCCAGAGGGCCAGGCGGGTTTCAGACGGGGTCGCTCCTGTGTTGATAATCTATTGATGCTCAATAGTATTGCTTCCATTCACACATTTTCAAAACGTAATTATTTATATGCCATATTTATAGATTTTCGCAAAGCATTTGATTCTATCAACCATGACCAACTCTGGCAAAAAATGTATGCATTAGGTGTTAGTGTAAAATAATTAGAATTTTGATTAATCTTTATGAGCATGCGAATCTAAAATTATTACAAAACAATCAAATATCCCATTGGAAGGTACAGGTCACCCAAGGCGTTCTCCAGCGGGAATCTCTGTCACCGTTTCTACTATTCTGTCTTTACATATCAGATTTTGAGATATTTCTAAGGTCACGCAATTTATCAGGAATCAAAATAGAAGAAAATGTTGATATACTAAGCCTGCTATTTACAGATGATATGTTTTATTTGCAGATTCGTAAGTATTTATTGTTGTGGTAAATGTGCGTAATAATTATGGCAGTGAACCTATTGTTTGACAATTCTGTTTGACTAAACAAAAAAAAAAAGATCAAGATAACGAATTCTTGTTAGCAAGTGTACTAAATATTATGAAATTCCTCAATATCAAATAAAGTAAAACAAAAAGTAGAAATAATAATCCCTTATCATAAAAATTAATATTCCAATAAATGTTATAATATATATATTTGGATATATTATATTTGTGAGTACATAGTAAGAAAATGGTACATATCTTTCTTCGCTGGCAAATTACGTAGCAGACATGAGAAATTATCTTTTTAATTATAATAGGGAGGAATCAAACTTAAGAAGTACAGCTATAATTCTAATAATTAGGATGTCCTACTTGACTACGATAACTTACTATACAAATAATCTTTCATTTAATGCTAAATTTAATTCTCTTTCTAATAACGGTGTATCTTGGTGAATCTGCTCTGTGACGATGGATGAAAATCCGAAATCGGCCAGGAACCAAATGCTAAGGCGGATAAAATACCAGTTATATAAATTACGACACTTTTGCACAAAAAGCAAAGAAAAATAACGATAAAAAAAATAAGCAAAATATAGAACACAATATATATATATAGAAAAAGAAATTAAAGAAAATAAAATAACAATAAAAACAGGAAAAAAATTAATAATTATTAAATTTTTGTTGTTGAATAATAATGTTTAGAAAAGTGTACATTCATTTTGTAAAAAGTAGATACAATATTTTGATTTTGATAATCTTAAATTGCTTATGCCCCAGATATGATGAGCAAACATAAACAATAGGTGATATGAGGTAGAAAACAGTTCAACAATAATAAAACTACCAATAATGAGGTCAGAGCCGAAGATGCTTTTTCGCGAGTCAACAAATGCTGGACATTCCCCCCCAAGAATATGATAAAGAGATTCTGGCTGCCGAAGACTACATACCTGGCAATACTTCTTGTCCGGCTTCCTCTCCATCCAAGGGACACTATTTAGATTTAAGAGCTCTTAGAAAATAGATATTTCTCTTTCATATTATATCTAGCAGTAGTGTTATTTAGTTCTTTGATCCAAAACCTCTGTCGCTAAAATCCATGACCAGTATATAGTAAAGAATGCTTAGAACTTAAATATTATAGTCATGATGAAGTATAGTTTGGTTCCGCAGAGCTGGAAAACATCAGAGACCTTATCCATGATAGCCTGCCTCTTTTTGTGGTCATCGACCAGTTTCGGAACCGAGCAAATTTAGTTGATACACTCGATGATATATTCAAGGAATGAAATGAAATTAGTTAATAAAATCAAACTTAAATATATTAATATCTATCTTCCGTTTATCTATATTACAAAGTACGATAAAAAAACAATAAATACAAAATGGTTACAAAAAATCCATTACAGTATATTATTTAATTGAAAAAATATTTTATTTTTATAAAATTTATTAAATATATCTTTGCTAAATTTTGGTATTTTATTTCAACTATATTTGATTTTGTATAATCAGGAATGGAACATTTTGAAGTGAAGATTTATAGAATTTCATTTATTAATTTTCGATTATGTTTAAATTACCTCCATCAAGGTTTTTTTGGCTATAATGATTAATACTGTACAGTTAACAAGCACACCATTTTCAGTTTGTTCTACGATTTTATTATCTTGAACTATTTTTTGTGAATCTTCTAAAGCTTGGTGAAATAAGTCTTGTGGTAAAATTTGTGATAATGGCGTGATGAATCTATAAAATTCTACAACAATAAAAAATTGCAATGAGATTTCCTACAGAACAAAATTTTAAGAAATATAATCCAACATGAAATAAGGTATATATATTATTTTATTGTGAACATATTTATTATTTTACTCTCCCAAAATAATACTTACCAACAAAATCATTTAAAGAAGGCATTACGCTATTTATAACTTTCTGTTTAGATAATATTATGTCACATCCAAGAGTTCTCAGAATATCGCAATTATAAGAGGCATGATCTTCTCGAGGAGCAAAGTGAAATGACATTTTGGATAATTCCTAAAAAAAAAAAATACGTACATAATGCCGACTTTCGTAAATATATATACAGTTGTTATTTGTTTTTCCACTCAAATATAATTTATTTACTTTCAGCATAATAACAAGTTTGTAAAATCTATTTTCGAGTCAAAACTCACTTTATAAATAGAATATGTAAAATAGCCTCATTAACCGGAGTATCCACGGCAAATACTTAGGGAAAGAGGTTAGTGATGGCTCAAACGGTATAGATTGAGCATTCGGAGAAAAAGTTAGTTATGTGGCAAGCTTTAGTAACTACACCAGAAGATAAGTAGTAATAAATTAAAATGCATAAAAAAAATTACCTCTGCATATTTACTATATTTCGACATTTTCGCTAGATATGGTGTGATTTCATCCATTGGTTGTTTTATGGGAATCACCATCAGTGCTTCACCTCCTGGCTGGAGTAGGTTATACATATTGTTATATGCTTTTCTGTTGAAAATAAGATTATGATTTTTAGTTAGAGAACAAGAAAGTTCCAAGTTTAGAGACAACATTTGGGTGATAATTATTTTTTTCAATTTAATGAATGTAAACTTTTGTAGTCATTTGAGTCCGAAGCATTCTTAGTGAATCACCGGACAGTGTTTTCTATAATCGGAGATAGCATTGACCATCACCGCGTGGAAAATTTGCGCTCTATCACTGATCCCAACCATGGCTGATAATAAATTTTAAAATAAATTATGTATAATTTAATACTTTTATCATTTTAAAACGAGACAAAACTATGTAAAATTAGAGCAATTCAATTGGTCGAAAATAGTTTCTAAAATTAGAATGTATTCCAAAACAAACAATTCACTGAATATTCTGTCGATTTTTTTTCTTTAAGAAACTAACAAATAATAAGAACCTGCTATCTTTAATCCGTTGCATCAAATAGAAATTCATTATTTTAGAGAATTGTCCTTTATTCCATGATGTCCATAGATTGTCGTCTAAAATATCCATTTTTTTGAATGTAATTCGTGGATGCGAGTATAGTTCCTCTGCAAATTTAATTACTTCATCTGATATATCAGCACCAATCTAAAAACATTTTATAAATGAATATTGGTTCACTATTAATTCATTATAATATTGTCTTATTATATTATAGGATATGATAAGGAATATAAAAGAAAGCAAGCTATTATGGTACTGGAGTAAAGAAAAAACAAAGATATATACATAAATCGAACTAACAATTTTTGAATCTGGCGGTACATATTTGGTAATCACATTTACTGTGACATTTCCAGTTCCGCAACCAATATCCAGAATATTTTCATTTTCATTCCAGGTCAATTTATCTTTTACATCTAACAATACCTCTTTTGCTCCTGCGCATGTAAGTGGAGTAAATTTATGAAGTGTTTCAGCATCATCTATCGACATCACTAAACCTTAAAAAAACGTAATTGTAGAAATGAAAATTTTGATACTGAAGAATTTTTTGTGTGACAAATACGAAATATATAACAAAAACGCTCAGTAACGGGGCATCATTATCAACACAATATAATCAACTGTAAACTAAATTGCCCAATTATTACCCAGTAGTCACAAGTTTATTACTAGTTGTAAATTTAGTCTTTTTATTATCTTTTTATGTAAATATAAGTGGTGGGGGATTATACGTAGTCAAATCTTGACAAAAATTATTTCAAATAACGGATTTTTGAATATGTGGATGGGTCCGCATTGCTGGACAACATCTGGTATTTTATCTGTCGTAGCATGCATATTTATTTTGTTCCTGACCGGTTTCGGATTTTCATCCGTCGTCATAGCAGATTCACCAAGTTCTTGCTGAGAGTTCACTTCAACGTAATGTTTCTGTTACACTCACACTTGTTGGTTTGTTGATTGTATAATGCAGGAGGTTATAAGGTTATGTTACTATGTATACCTTATAACCTCCGCACATATACAACCAACAAACCAACTGGTGCGAGTGTAACTGAAACATTAAGCCTCGTACAGTTCTGCGAGCATTCGATTGTTAATCGAATCGGCAAGCCGTACGACGAACCTCGTCCAAACCGGCGCAACAAAACGGCGATCCGAGCAAACTACTGCGACATTTAAACGAACGTGCAACAAGGTTTCCAGGGCTATTCCTATGAAACTGTGAAAATGTCCACTTGAATACTATAGTCTTAAATCCAATATTAACGGATTACCGCCATAACTTGTTCTATTACTAAACATATGACATTGCCAACAACGACTGCGACATATAGTTTTTAAATGTAAATAAATATACCACGGAAGCTGCAGCCATGGCTTGAATATCCATTTTAAAATTAACTTATGTATATGCACAATCATGGAAAATTGATGAACGTACACCCACCATTTTCTATTTATCATTTTAAGAGTTCATAGAACCGTTCGTCAAACTGTACGGTTTACCGAACGGTTCGCAGGTCTGTACGAGGCTTTACGTTGTAGTGAATTCTGTACACGAACTTGGTATATTTGCTCTGTTCATGGATGAAATTCCGAAACCGGTCAGTAACAAAAGTAATATATATGCATGCTACTCGACTGATAAAATACCAGGTTGCTTTCAAGAACTTGTTTGAAATAAAATATTCAGATATTTAGATGGCATTTAAATGATATTATGTAATAAATTGGTGTAGCACTTTAGAGGAAAACATAACGCCAACAGTCCCCCAAATTCCCTGTTAAATGAATTTTCACAGAGAAATGTTTCAAATAAAAGTTGTAGCTCTTTGTATGTGTAGTATTAATATAATTAGTTTAAAAAATAAAAAAAATTTGTTGAAGTTATTTTTGAGAAAATTACAAAAAAAACTGAAGAATTTATTCACTCAAATTGTACTTCGGTTGATGGATTTTTGACAGTTAAGTTTCTGTCTTATCCCATGGTGATACCCGAATTGAACGCTAAAATTGGGACTTTCTGCGAATTTTTTTTTTTTTTTTGTTTGAGTTATGCTGTTCACATACACAACACACACACGAACACACACAGACTATTTTCTAAAAACCACTTTATCGGTTACAGAGGACCACAAAACGTATATTTCCCGGTGAAAACTCGATATTGAACATTTGACATGATTACAAATATGCTTTTTCTACAGTAGTTAGAGAAATTAAAGCTAGCCTATGTAAACAGCAACCAAAGAGAGTAGAGAGAAGAGAAACGAACCCAACTACGACAGTCCAGAAAGATATAGTTCACTATAGTTCAACATCTCGCCAGTCACTACGTGTCATTCTCATACCACTCTACCTTAATCATTCTCTATTGTAAAGTCCGGGCAGACTGTGTCTCTTTATTAATATATTAGTTAATCAGTGTTACCCCAAAGTCCGTCATTTCATCAATCAGACCTAAATTCTCTCCATCTAACTCATCCATTATAGCTACATAATATAACATGTATAAAAGTATATTACTATAATCCTCTCTATATTTTAAATGAACCAAAGTCTTCTATTGAAAGGATCTCTTCCGCTAGTTCATTCCCACTCCTCACCTACAAGTATCCATAAATGAATATGAACTCTCTTAATGAACTCTTTCTGTTTTTCTTCTTCATCAGCATCAACGTTACGCTTTTCCATGAAAAACTTTTCCAATATTATATTCACCAATCAACAATAATCCCTCAAAAAAAAAGAAACTAAATTATTAAAAGTTACGCTACTTTTAATTTATTAATAAAGAAAAAAGAAATTATTAAATAAGTACATATATTATATGAAAGAACTTTTTATTAATATTAAAATTAGATAATTAAAACTTCTGTGGTGCTTAGTGTTTAACCGTAGTTTTTTCATTACATTTTTTTTTTAATGGAAGAAAAACGAAAAGTGGGTTATTGGAAAAGTGTCTGTAAAGATTAATTTGGAAAGTGAAAAAAAAAAAAAGACTGAGAACTTCAACTTTTCCCAGGATAATAATAGAAATCTAATGTTATCAACACTTTTTTACTTTCTCTTACACCTAGTATAAAGAGGTAGTATTGCAATCGTGTCAAGTTCTCCATATCGAATTCTCACCGGAAATATATCTTTTTAGGTCCTTTGAGTTCGACAAAATAAAATCGTGGAAATTTCAAATTTGATGTTTAGATTAAGTAGCAATCCGACCCGACAATATGGTTTCGATTGAAATCAATCAATCAAAAGTACCCACTTTACTGAATGGACCTTTTTTTCTTTCTTTTTTTGCGATTTTCTGGAACACCGGCTTCAATGATTTTTCTTCATACTGGGTATATACAGTACACACATATTGGTCTATGACTTCTTCTATACAATCTTCTTTTTTTTTCCAGGAAAATTCTCTCAGGTGGTGGGGATTTCGCTTTCCTCAAAAGTGCCATTTCAATATGTTATACGACTTTTATCAACTATATAATTAATTACAATTAAATGTGTGTGAAAATTCTTAATTAGATAAAAAATAAATCGGTTGGCCAGAAGTATGGTCTTATTGAACATTTTGCCCAGTTTTCTTTGATTTTCCTTAATTTTCATTAATATACTATTAGGTTCACAACAAAATTCGGCTAGTATGAGTGCAGGAACATAAGGGGATTACAGGTAACGAAATAGCCGACCAACTGGCCAGGGAGGGAGCGAATACTCCCTTCTGTGGGCCGGAACCTGCTCTAGGGGTAGCCAAAAGTAAGGCGAAGGCGTCTCTGACAGAATAGACTCGGAGGGAGTATAATCATCACTGGAGGCTAAGTTCTGGGGCAAAACACGGCAAAATGGTTATGCCAGATCTGCGTAGAAGAAGGACCAGAGACACCCTGGGACTAAGCAGGTATCAGATTTCTCTGGTAACGGGCCTGTTTACTGGGCATGGTAGGTTCAAAAAACATCTGCACTAGCTGTGGTTGGTGGATATAGAGTCCTTGTGTAGACTGTGTCAGGGGGAGGAGGAGAAGACGGTCTCTCACCTGCTGTTTGATTGCGTTGCAATGGGAGACCGGAGGAAATCGTACTCCAAGAAGGACTGGTGGGGAAGGTTCTGGACCTCATGAAGAGGGGGGCTTCTACTACTAGGTTTCGAGGGATTGGCACAATAAGCCTCAAAGGGAGGCTGTGGTGCCTAGGTTTTAGTCCCCCCCCCCCCTGCATCATTCTAATTCTAATTCTACTATCAGGTTTCATCAAATTGGGGTTACTAATTATACATTTAAGACTTTTACTAGCCATATAGTAAAAATTATATTTGAAGACAGTAATTAAAGATATATTAATTGCAGTGTGCATTGTTACAAACCAGATTTCCAACAAAACTAGAAAATCTGTTATTAGTGGGAAGTGCGTTTTTTTGCTGAACAGTTTTTTTTTTCATTTTTCGCGATTTTCTCCCTTAAAATATGGACGAATTTTATTTTTAATTTAGTATTCTATCAGTTACAATTTTTTTTTTTTTGGCGCATCGACAGCCAAGGTCATTAACTCCCTTCGACCTGTTTTCTTCTCGAGCCAATTCTGTCCTAACTGGAATAGCATTGTTTCCTGGAAGGCATCCAACGCGTTATCTTGGCCGGCAAGTCATGTTGGAGCCCCAAAATATCCATACATCTCCTCTTAGATCATTGATCTAGTCGACAAGGGGGAGTATGGATACCTGAGTATTGCCACCCTTTACAAGCAAATGAAATTAATAAATATTTTATCTGTCAGAACAAATTCCATGTCATTAATGTATCCTCTGATTAATTTATCAAGTAAATATATTTATGAAACATGATATTATGTATATTATATATCTATATCACATATTTAATCCATAAATTAAAACATTTTTTAATAAGGTAAATAAATTTGGTATTTAATGGACTCAACTCATCATTTTACAAATGGCAAAACTAATTAGGGTGTAGGTACTTTTATAATCCCTAATGCTATTTACACTATTTACATCTCATTCATAACATTATTCACTCGATAAAAACGTTCACCCTAATAAATACAATCTCGCTAATAAATACATTCATTCCTTTAACTATATACATTCCATTCACACGAGAGAGTGTGTACTCGATATTCCTCTCCTCTTTATTTAGACAATCTAAACCTAAACCTAAATTCTATAATAAAACTCAATTCTCTTTAAAAAAGCAAATAGCCTTGTTATATAAAAAGGCCCTTCTTCTAATACTACACGCCAATCATGTGGCAGGCTCGCTTATTCTCTTTACTGTCGAAGTGTCTTGCTCACTTCCAGTATATGTGATACGGTCAGTCTTTCTCTACATCATGAAAATTCTAGCTCCTAAGAGGAGGTATCCGTGGGTAACACTGTATGTCCAATCCTTAGTCTCGTTATTATTACCGGTTCACGCCGCGGAAGTCAGTCACAATTAAACTGCAATAAGAGAATGTTGTGTGAAAGTTTAATTTTTAAAAATAAATCACATATTTTTACATAAAATTCCTACTAAACATTTTAACAAATTTTGACCTAATAAATATCAGCTTACCTGTCACAAAACACTATAAATAGTTTTATAAAAGGATCGGGATCGCTTTATTAGAAGCTGAAACGAAATATTAACTTTTTGCTATGCCCTACTTTTTGGAATCTTGTACGCAGAAAAATCTGTGAGGAATATAAATTTCTTTATAAAGAAGAAAAATGTAAATACACTATCGAATTGAACACTTCTCATATTTTCTGTTAATTTAATGGATTTAAATTGTTATATTTCTTTTATTTCTCAAAGATTAATCTATAAGAATCAAAAATTAAGAGAAACTTAAAAGTCAGTAGATGGGTCAAGAATGTAAATTAAAATTATGTTAAGAGCCTACAGTGGCCAATGAGAAGGCCCGTTAATAATGTGTTATAAATGGACGGTCTTGTTGCCGTAGCTCTTAGTAATCCTGGGCGATATCTATTATAAAGTTTTTCACCTGCCTCTGGCCTTCATATAAATAAGTAGAGCAATATCTGCATTCCAGAAATTTATATAATCAAATTATTATGAACTGGGTACTCGAATTTATTAAAAAATTTCATACAAAAGAACTAATAAGAAGTATTTTATGAATAAAGAGAAACATCCTTTTTCAATCGCATCGATAAAGGGCTTAATAATTTGGAGCTACTGGAGTGGAGCAAATTTATTATAAACTTTTTTTTTTTATACCAGGAAATGAAAAAAATGTAAATATTGGAAAGCTGTAACAGTAATAAAGCTCATAACTGTATTTTTTCAAGCGTAAATAAAATTTATTTGGTGTAAAACTTTATTTATAGTACTCTATGACAGAAGTGTCAAACTTGGGTAACTCTTAGACCATTTTTTCATTAAACATACATTACACGCAAACATACATAGAATAGAATGGAATATATTTATTTGCCTGGACATATGTTTTTTTACATACAATAGGCTCGTCAATATGTGGCTGCAATATAATACAAACAAAATTTACTTTGACCTACAGTAAATATTATTAACACATTACTTGCAAATAAACAGTGTCAGATCAGTCAGCGTTGAACTGGGTTACATTCCATTTGTTAGTTAGATACTCTTCTAGTTTGTAAAAAGTGTTTTTTAATAAAAAAGTTTTAATAATTTTTTGAAATTTTTTCTTTTCTAAATTTCTCACTGATTCAGGAATTAAATTAAACATTTTAGTTGCCATTGAGCTGGGAGCTTTATCAGATTTAAGCAGTCTGTTAGTAAACCATAGCTCAGCTTTGACTGGAACAATCCGAAATATGCTGTTTTAAGTACCTCCAGAGATACTAAATCCCTCAGTTTTTTTAACAAGTAGATGATTTTTACCAGCTTACCACTCAACTCCTGTACATGTCCCATCCAGGAGAGATTAGAATCAATTAATAAGCCTAAAAATTCCACAGGTGGGTTGTTTTGTTTTTGACTTAAGTGGAAAACTTTCGTTACTATTTTTTCTTTATTTAAAGATAATTTATTTTGCGTTAACCACTTTTCCAGAACAACAGACCATTAGTGGTGCTTGTCCGAACGTTATCATAACTTTTATCCTTAGTTATGAGTGTGGTATCGTCCGCATAAAACAGGAAGCTTCCTGAGGAGCAGTCACCAACTTCGTTGTACTAAATTAAGAAAAGAATTGGTCCTAAAACAGAGCCTTGAGGAACTCCGTACTTTACCAACCTTAATTTCTATGTTTCTCCTTCTTGTAACACATATAGTAATCTCCCTGTTAAATATTGCTTAAAAAATGCCAACTGCTCACCATCTATGCCGTAGTTATGCAACTTGTTTAAAAGTATTTTATGAGATACCATGTCAAAAGCTTTACTTCAAGTCACAAAACGTGATCTCACATATTTCTTTTTTTTCAAAGGCTTGAAATATTTCCTCAACTAAGGCACTCATGGCCGGTTGAGTTGAACTGTTTGATCTATAGCCATATCGATTCTTATTAAATAACCCTAAGGTTTCAATGTAAGCAGATAGCTGGTTGGCGACCAGTGATTCCATAAATTTGAAATAACCGGCATAATAGCAATAGTCGGAAACTGGTCACACTATTTATATCTCCTTTTTTATAAACAGGTATAATTTTTATGATTTTTATGAACTACTTGCTGTCCGACCATAGGGTCGGTCCGTTTGGCATGAAAGTTCGAGCATGCTGGCTTGCTGTATTTTCTCCATGGCCGAGCTACCATAATTGCTTTCGATTGGGTTTCAGACAGCATCAAGCATATTCTGCTCTAACCTCTGTGCGAAGCGTTTAAAATATTATTGTATTAAGGACACTGGGGGTTCAAGATCTGAATAAATAGAGGTTTATTTGTTTGTTATTTCCTGTTGGTGTTTTTGTTACCCCCAGGTCTTCATTCCAGTTTTTATTTTGGATATTCACCTTTACGCACAGCCTGGTTTGATAGGTTGGTACTCCCCCCCCCTCATCATCTCTATATTCACGTTAGGAAGAGCAAGACGTTTGAGTGTTTCACAACAGATTTTTTTTTTTTTTTTGCAGAAGAAAGTGTAATCTTTGATGTTATTTCATCACCATTTTATTTATTCATATTTCAATTTATATTTATTATAAAAATAAATATTTAAAACGTCTGTAAGAGGAAGTATTACGATCGTGTCAAATTTTTGATATCAAGTTTTCACCGGAAATACATGTTACGAAGTCCACTGAGTCCGAAAAAGTGGTTTTCAGAAAATGTTCTCTGTATGTATGCGTGTGTGTGTGTATGTTTACGTGTCCGTATTATGTATCTATGTAATATGAACAGCATAATTAAAAAACAAAACGAAATCGTAGAAAGTTCAAACTTGTCATTTTGTTTGGGTATCATCATGGGAACCTATAGAAAGAGCTATCAAACTTCTTCAACCGGAAATACCATCGGTTTATTGAGTGGATTTTTCAGTTCTTTTACAATATTCTTAAAAACGACTCCAACGGCTTTCTTTAAAGTTTAACTTAAGGATCATTAAATGTTTTGCTAAAATTCCTCATTTTTAAAGAAAACTGGCTAACCGTCAATGCAACATGTGCTGCTGGTTTATCAATATTGCTTGTGCGGTTTTCTCAAAAAAATGTCTTTGAATTTCCCTAAACTAGGTATGTTTACTAGGCCTATTACTTTTTTTTGAAAATACTTCTCGATTGAAGTTGATTGTAGATCTATTTGGAGAAGCTGTGATGTGTTTGATTTATCTCCAAACTATCATTTTCCAGTGATGTGTGGCAGTATTAGGCAGGAAGTTAACCACAACAACAGTAACTATATTTTTACTTTTCTTACTCCTAGTAAGAGGAAATATTGTAATCGGGTCAAATTTTCGTATCAAGTTTTCACCGGAAATATCCGTTTTGAGGTCCCCTGAGTCCAAAAAAGTAGTTTATAGCAAATGGTCTGTGTATGTGAACAGCATAGCTCAAAAACGAAAAACCGTAGAAAGTTGAAACTTGATATTCCGTTTAGATATCACCATGGGATCTGACGGTGCGTTATATGTCAAATTTCCTCGTACCACTTTACTAGTTGATTTTTTTACTTTTTTGCGTTTTACTCAATAATCGCTCCGAGATTTCCTTTAAACTTGGTAATGAATTACACATAGAAAGAGCTACAACTTTTATTTGAAACATTTCTCCGGGACAATTCATTTAATGGCACTTTTAGAGGAGGGGTGGGGTAATTTTTTTTTCTTTAAAGTGCTATTCATAGTTGATTATACAATTCTATCATCCAAATAAAATTAATTAGAAATAAATAGATGCCCAAAATTCCGAGTTCCAAGGAAATTAGTAAACCAGAAGTGCGCTTTTACTGGACAGTTTTTTCATTTTTCGACAAATTTCATTAAATTGGGTACGCTAAGTATAAAATTTGTCAATTATAATTTTGAGAACTGGAGTAAGAGAAAGTTGTGTGACTGTTTCACACCAGATTTTTTTTTTTTAGTTCTTTAATAAGAAATAAATGCCAGTGGCTCTGTATTGCTGGTTGCTTATCCTCATTCTCTCCCCTGAATGAAATAACAGTTATTTGTAGGAATAATGTATTAGAAATTATGCCCAGCTCTGGTACTACGATAGTATTCTATCCATTTTAAATTTTGGTCTAAAAGCTCTAAGCAGCTGTTTTGCTCACATTGGAAACGTAATTAATACTGCGGGCGACCTGAAGAAAATCCCAGGAATTTCCATCCTATTTTTTTTTACAGTTGCGTAACAAATAGAAAATTAGATTTACACTTAAGATATTTCCGTGGAAAAGGGGCTTACCAGTATTTTGGGAAAATTGTAACCTCAGTGCTGTTTGGTTAAACACAGGAGAGAGAACATTCGAGTTCATCCACACATGTAGTGGTGAAAATTTAGCTGACTTCTATTGTACCTAACTTTCATCGGGTTTATATATTTATTTATTTATTACTTTCTCTTACTCCTAGTAAGAGGAAGTATTGTAATCGTGTCAAATTTTCGAAATCTAGTTTTCACCGGAAATATCTGTTTTGAGGTACCCTGAGTCCAAAAAAGTGGTTTTTAGCAATTGGCCTGTGAGTGTGTGTGTGGGGCAGCATGTATCAAAAACGAAAAAATCGCAGAATATTTAAGTTAATATTTCGTTAAAGAACTACCAGGCTTTTATATACTTTTCGTAAAAATCGTTTAACCGGTTGTTTAATCGTTTTCGGTTTTTTAAGATTTTCTCAAAAATGGCTCCAACGATTTTCTTTAAAAATGGAATATCAACTACACATAAAAAGGTCTATTTGAAACATTTCTCTGGGAAAATTCATTTAAAGGCGATTTTCAGGGGAGGGGTGGGGTTATGTTTTTCTCTAAAGTGCTATCATAGTTGATTATACAATTCTACCATCCAAAGAAAATTAATTAGATATAAATAGATGGCCAAAATTATGAGTTTCACGGAAATTAGTAAACCGCAAGTTTACTGAACAAGTTCAACCGCTTTTACTGAATATTTTTTTCATTTTTCGACGATTTTCATTAAATTTGGTACACAAACTATAAAATTTGTCAATTATCATTTTGAGAACTGGAGTAAGAGAAAGTTGTATGAGTGTTTCACACCAGAGTTTTTTTTTTTTATCAATTTGCCCAGATAACAAAATGATTACTTGATCTATAATAGTTTGTTTGATTGTTAAAGCTATGCATTGTATTGTTTGTATTATTGCAGTGTTGGTATCATGAATTTCAATACATGGTATTAATGTTATGTTTCACTTATCTTACATATGTATTTGGATATACATCCATAAATTTATCCAAATATATATTGTATCCCATAGAAATTATCATTCAGATTAATATTATTTACGTTTCAGTATAATCTAACATCTACTCATGTTTACCATAAATTTTCCTTGATAATTATATTTACTATACTACATTTAATCAAATGCTAATAATCTATAATTATGATAAATAAAAATTATTTTAATAAAATTAAAAGGAAAGGGAATAATTAGGTAAGTGGTTAGCCTGTTGGTACCGGAGGTGGCGGAAGTTCCGGGTTCGAGTCCAGTGCTACCCAGAGATTTTTTTCTTCCTAGGAGCCTCTACGGGTTATTGTTCGATGATGGGACAGTGTTTTCTATAACTAGAGAACTCTGTCCGGAAGCCGGCAGTGCACTAGAAGGCTCCGAGCGCTGATGACCATAGATGTTGAAGCGCCTTAAATTAAAAAAAAAATAATAATAAATTAAATTTCTCTTAATAAGATTATGTTAATTATAGTTATATCGATATTAATATTGAAAAATAAGATTGCACCATACTATCTTCCGCATAATACTTTCCATACTTGGTATAAAAAAAAAAAAATCCGGTGTGAAACACTCACACAACTTTCTCTTACTCCAGTTCTCAAAATTATGATTGACTTTTTTACTTTCGCTAACTACTTACTATAACAGCAAATATATTTGTTAGCGTAATTTTTTTTAATATTATGCACAAATTTGATATTCCATACAGTTACTGCCACAGTATATGAAAAATTTCGGTCAATTCCCCTCCCCTTCCAAATCCGATGAAGCGTTTTTAAGAAAATCGTGAAAAACTAAGAAATTAGGAATGCCTTACTTCCAGTTGACCGGATCCTTCGTTTCACATCCGACAATAGTACGTAAATGGAATATATTAAATCGCCCTGCGTTTGATCATTTTTAAGATATTTTAGTCACAAATAAATATCTAGCATACAGACAGTTAAAACGCTAAATATATTTTCTCTTATTCTTGCAAAACTCACAATATGAATATGCCCATGAGCACAGAATTTTGAGGAAAATTTTTACATTATTTCATTACATTTTTTTACAGATGTGCTTCACTTAATAATTAGAAATATATTTTGCTTTTTCAAAGTGAGCCCAGAATTAATTTTGAGATTAATTGGGGCGCTTTCAACGAAAAATATTAACAACTGTCAGTGGTTAGGTTACATGGTTATCTCCTTTTATATGCAATTACTTTCTCTTACTACTGTGAAAGTATTACAATCTGGTTAAATTTTCGAAATTTTCTTGTCATGTTTTCACCGGAAACTTTTGTTTTTAGATCCACTGGCGTACGAAAAAATGTTTTTAGCGATTTGATTATAGTAAGTAGGTAACTTGTAAGATCTTTTATTTGTATATTTATTTATTTATTTACTACGAGAGATTTATTGTCATAAGTAAATTTGATGAGAGCAATAAATAAAATAAAACAATACAAACAAAATAAATAAAACAAAATATAAACGAGTGGAGAAATCAGTGGTGATACTCCTTATGAGTTTAGTTACTTTCATCTATTAAGAGATCATGCCGCAGACGTCTGAGTGGATTATCAGCTAGTGTCCGGGATGAGAGTCGACAAACGGAGAGGGTTGCAGTGAGAGGATAAAGTTTCGTGGAAATTTTTGTGGCGGATTTTGATGATATCTTTAAGGAAGGAGGATATTGAGATCATTGTGGATAGTTAAATATGATACATATTAGGGAGCATTAACTATGGTTCTAAGGATTTTGGATCGCTTGGATTGGATACGTTGTAGATTTGAACGCCTAGTTGAATCCCACAGTTCAAGTCCGTATATCCATATCGGTTTAAGAAATGATGTAATATTAGTCATTTGTTTTGTAATGATAGTCATGATCTGTTATCGAGAAGTCTCTAAACAAGTCTGTATCTTGTAGTGAGTTCCTGTCTTTTGAGTCGTGTATGGGGATTCCATGTTAACCATCTGTCGATATACAGCACAAGATAGTGGACGACATCAACAGTTGGAAGTGGGACATGGTTATAAAACAGAGCTGGAAGAGTTATCCCGCGTAATGTAAAGGTGATTTCCTGGCATTTAATTTCATTGATTTCGACTTCCCATTTTTTGAATCAGGTTTTTATTTCTGTTAAATGACATTGTAGGTTTCTATATGAAATTACAGGATCAGGATGAGGAGAAAGAATTCCAGTGTCATCTACATAGGTTGTGAGAAGGATGTCAGTTCGGGTTGGAATATCTGCAGAGTATATTGTATAGAGTACAGGCCCGAGGATACTGCCCTGAGGCACACCTGCCTTAGAGCGATGGAGAGGAGAAAGAGCGGATCCGATCGATACTTGGAATTTAAGAATGAGATAATAGATCGATGGTAGTGAAATGTAATTGATATGTTGTGATGGTGTAGTAGTTTGTGACGTGAGCGGTTTTGTGAAGGGCTTGTGAGTATTTATGTTTATGAGAGAAGTATTAGAAATAATCAAGAGATCATACTGTTTTTAAAATAATTATATTCTCTAAGTGAATTTAAGTAATTCACAATATCACAATTATATCAGTTCTTAATAAATCAGTTGTTTATCTAGAATAAATGCTAAACTCTATAACTGGCACTGATTCCTGAAGTGTTCTGGTTGAATGTCTAAAACAGACTGTCTTGAAAGAATGTCTTCTAATTGTTCGTTCAAATCTTCCCCTGTGAGAAGACGGGGTAGACAATGCTAACAAGTTCATGAACTCTAAACGACAAAGCCAACCAGGTCCTTTGACCTCTATCTGTAACTGTAGTCTTCTACCTGTTTGTACCCTTTTTACCAGCGAATGTTAGATTTTTCTTAAATAAAATATATTTCTGGCATCCATCACATTAGGATAAAAACGACCCTCTAAAATATTTCTTCAATATAATGTATGGTTTTTACCATCTACATATTAGTGTACAACAGAAGTATTGCTAGAATACCAAATTTGAAGAAAATCAGTTAATCACAAGTGTAATATGATTTTACTAAATAAATTTATGAGTTTTCTGCAATTTTCCTCGGTAACGACCATTTTTCTATTTTCTTTAAAATTCATATGCTGACATGCACGGATATAAACGTATCATATTTATTGAAAACATCTTCTCCAAAAAAAAAAAAAAATTATTCAAACGAAATTCTACAGAATGTATGGTATTAAATTTTAAAATATTATTTGGGTTGTTCATCAATGTTGTTGGCGCCATCTACTGGACTACTTTCTATGTACTTATCTCCCACCTCCTCTATATTTATATGAGTAAAATTTGAAAGAGAAAATTTGTCCTTCTTAACTTCCTCTTTCCTCCTAGTAAGCGGAAGTATTGTAATCGTGTCAAATTTTCGATATCGAGTTTTCGAAAATATCCGTTTTGAGGTTCCCTAAGTCCAAAAAAGTGGTTTTTAGCAAATGGCCTGTGTATAGTATGTGAATAGCATAGCTCAAAAACGAAAAACCGTAGAAAGTTAAACTTGATATTCTGTTTAGGTATCACCATGGGGGAACTGACAGTACGTTATCCGTCAAAATTCCTTAACCAGAAGTACCACTTTACTAGTTTTTTTTTTACTTTTTTCCGATTTTGTCAAAAATGGCCCCGACAATTTTCTTAAAACATATCAGCTACACGTACAATGAGCTACAACTTTTATTTGAAACATTTCTCCGGGAAAATTCATGTAAGGGCATTTTTGAGAGAGGGGTAGGGTTATGGTTTCCTCTAAAGTGCTATTTCAGTTTTTTGTTAGACAGTTCTATTATCTAAGTAATGTCAATTAGAATTAAATATCTTGTTGAAATTCCGAGTATGAAAAATGACCGGAAGTGCGTTATTTTACCGCTTTACTACATGATTTTTTTTCACTTTTTCGCGATTTTCTCAAAAATAGCTCCAAACGATTTTCTTGAAACTTCTTATATAAACTACACATACCAAGATCTACAACTTTTATTTAAAACATTTCTCTGGTAAAATTAATTTAAGGGCACTTTTAGGGGAGGGGTGGGGTTATGTTTTTCTCTAAAGTGCTATCATATTTGATTATAGAATTCTATCATCCAAACAAAATTAATTGGAAATAAATAGATAGCCAAAATTCCGAGTTTCAAGAAATTTAGTAAACCCGAAATGCGCTTTTACTCGACAGTTTTCTCAGTTTTCGACGAATTTCATTAAATTTGGCACACAAACTATAAAATTTGTCAATTATAATTTTGAGAACTGGAGTAAGAGAAAGTTGTGTGCGTGTTTCACACTAGATTTTTTGAGATAGTTTTAAATGTTGTGGAAAAAATTATTGAAAGTAAAGTACTTTTTTACAATTCTCTCGTGTGTGTTTGTCTTTTTTTGTCGTTATTATTTCTTTAGCAAAAAAAAAAATCAAAAAACCAATATTAGAATTGTAAGGGCATCCCAACTGCACACCATTTTGTTCCAGTGATCAGAAATTGTAAATGAAAATTCTATTCTACTATAATGGATATGATGAAGGAGAGAAATGGTTTGGTTTGAATGAACAAACTAAATATGGCTGAACACTATATAATGTATGAAGTGGAACTGACTGCCTGGACTTTACACTAAAGTGGTAGAGTATGGTAGAGTGGTAAAGGGTAAGGTAAATGACACGTTGTGACTGGCGAGTAAACTCTGTTGTATATCCATCCCGTCGCTGTATTTATGCAGTTTCTCCCACTCTAGTCAGAGAGAGTGATCCTGTCATTTTTTGACTCTTTTTCTCTGCTGTGGATCGTCTTTTTGGATTTTATCACACTACCAAACAAAATTAGCAACGTTTTTTATGCTCCATTTTTCTTATTTCCTCCCGTCGCTCCATTCGCCACCCCAACCCCCAAGTAATAAAGAAATTCAAGAGTTAGTTATCGAATGTATTCTTGGTTGAATTCAAGCTAACTTCCACCCTAGAATGTATTTTAATATAAGATGCCATTCTTGGTTCACTTCCTTTTATATTGCCACCCTCTATTTTCTATTTCTCTTGTACAAAGGAAGGAATTTTCCTACTACAAGTGTTAATAATGCAAATGGTAGGGATATGTCCAATAAAGGGCCAGGTCCTTTTATTTTCTTTTTATCAGTGAACGTAAACCCAAGTTTTTAATGCATTGGTTGGGTTTGATATGATCATAAATTAACCCAAAAGCATTAAAAAGAAGCCTGTTTTGAAACACTCAAACAACTTTTTCTCACTACATTTAATACACCCTTATTAAATTGACAAATTTATTTAAACTTGCAAATTTTATTCGAAGTTTAGTTCCATAACTTAAATAGAGTGGTGATATGAGAGATACATGTTGATTAATACATATACATATATATATAGTGAAAATCGTTTAACACGAAAGCACTTAACGTGAAAAATCGGTTAACACGAAATCATATTGCGGTCCGGACAAAATACTATGTAATATCAACAATACATTTTTTTTTCTTTTAACACGAAACAAATATCGCTTAACACGAAAAGATTTCAGTTTCCGGACGAACAAAATATACCTACCTATATTCTGCAATCACATCGTCACGCAGATTTTTTTTTTTTTTTGGCTTTTTTTTTCTCGTTAGACGGAACAAAATAAACAATGGTTGCCACTGTTGCTAGGTTACTACTTATTTTTTAGTAGGTAAAGGCACCGCGCCATTTTAGCAAAACATTTCAGTTAGTTTTCGAATTCGGTAAAATTTGTGTTAAAATCAACGAATTTTGTGTGTGTTTTTTTTGTTGTTGTTGTAATTTTAATACATTAACTTATTTATTTTTTTTTTTACGTGTACAGTGGCAGAGAAATCGGGACGAAAACAAACCGCCGCTATTTTATCGTTTAACACGAAAAAAATATTTCGGGTCCCCTCAGTTTCGTGTTTCACGTTTTTTGACTAACATGTGCAACATATATATATATATATCCGGAAGAAAACCCTTACAGGCCAAATTCAGGCCATAATTATCCTTGAAATTCAACATCACAGATGTACCTTAGTGCCATCTAAATTGAATTTTTTCCACACAAAAAAAAAGTTTCAAATAAAAGAAGAAAATCCAATAAGTCACATTTCCGTTTGACAGATTATGATAGAAACCTTCATATTCGGAAATCCTTATGATATCATATTTGAACTTCCTAAACCAGCAAGACTGAAACCTACCCAAGGACATGCATCTGAAGTGGAAATTGGCATTTCATTTCTTACACATATGTTACCACTCCTCCAGTAGGAGGGTTCTTCCTTTATTAAAAAGTTCTGATGGCGGGGCACAAGTATTAAATATCCTGCAATTATTTCCTTATCTTCTTCCTCGTTTCCCGGATACACTTATAAGTCCCAGGGATGTGATATTTCAATTTAATAGGAATTCAAACATGTTTGTTATTTTAACTGTCATTTATTTATTTATTTATTTATTTTTTTTAAAGGCGCGTCAACATTTATCCTTCTCAGTGCACTGCCGGTCTCCGGACAGTGTTTTCTCTCCTTACAGACAACATTGTCCATCACCGGAAAGGGAGCTATAGAGGCCCCTAGGAAGAAAAAATCTAAGGGTAGCAGAGCTGGACTCGAACCCGGCTCCTCCGCATGGGAATCCAGTACGCTAACCACTTAGCTATTCCCTTCCCTTGTTATTTATTTATTGATCATTATTATTATTTATTTTTTAATTTTTCTTATTGATAAAATAATTAATTATTGTTGTAATTATTTAAAGTGGCGAATTAAAATGAACACTCAAATATGCCAACATGCCAAGTATATTCTCCAGCGGTGTTCCTGCCACCTGTTTTCTTCAACAGCAATACTCTCCTGTCATAGATCGTGCTATCTTTGAGTCTTCATAGGCAAGCGACTCACTTGGAACCCACCCACACGACTTAAAAGGCAAAACAAAGACTAAATGTGCTAAACTTCTTTACCAGACTTCTTGGAAGGTGATCTTACCTGAGGAACTAAAAGACTTGATATCTCTCTCTCTCTCTCTCTATCTGTATATATATATATATATAACGATTCTCAAACCTATGAGGGGGCGGTATCGGTAGGTTTCAGCCAAATCTACAAACATTACGAACAATACAGAGATTCCAATCCAAACTACTTCGACAGATATTTTACACTCCCTAACTATGTCACAAACCTCATTCCCCATAACGATCTAAACTTCCCTTTTGTATAACAACAACTTACCGAGGCAAAATATCTCAAACTCCTTCACAACGCTCTCTTCCATTACTTTAATCCATTAGTACAGTTCTCTAGCCTCTACTACTATCCCTGACCATCTTCCACGCCATTTGAATCGCCAGTGGCCCCCAAGATTTCCTTTTGCAATTGATCAAGCATCCCTATGGCATTCCATGTAGAGTGGCTACCATTGGGTAGTTTCTTTCCTCCTGCTCTTCACATCAAGATATCATCTCCTCCCATCCTATTTACTTGCATTACTATAATGATTGTAAATTTCCAAATGATTTTTTTTTTAAAAAGCACTACTAAAAAAAAGTAATTTATGAAATACAATATTTAAAACAATTTCTGTTTTGAAACATAAAAGAGGGCACCAATTTTGTTAAATTTATTGCTAATTAAGGAAGTTAATGCAAGGAGAAGTTTATGTTGAACCTTTCATGTAAACTCCTATATATCGCCTTCATCAAATAATTAATATCTGGTATTTTATCCGTCTTACCATGCATATTTATAGTGTTCCTGACCGGTTTCGGATTTTCATACATAGTTAGAGCAGATTCACCAAGTTCATGTAGAAAGTTCACTTCAACTTAATGTTTCTGTTACACTCACACTTGTTGGTTGTATATATGTGGGGGTTAAGGGTACGTATTCACCAAAGGAACAATGAGGAACATTTATGTTTCTGTTGAATGTTTCGTAAAATGTTCCACTAAGTTCCAATAAGTTGTTTGTTGTTGCAGTAAACAAAATGAAAAGTCGCTCTGTGTTTCGTGTTTCCTTTCGAAGCGGTAAATATCAAAGGGACAGTGGAAACATTCGACAACAATCGGATTGTGAACTTTTTGTTCCGGCAGTGGAGACAGTAGCGTTACTGTTTCTTTCGGTTTAGTTGTAGTGCACGTGGAGACAACTACTTGTGCATTTATTGCGTCTTTTTAAAATTAAATAATTATGCCGCCACAAGTGGAGAAACGACAAAGTAATTGAATTACTTGAAACATACAGAACCTTGGAATGCTTGGGGAACCCCAGAAATATAAAATACAAGTGCAGAAATACGAAACATAATGCATGGTCTATGCTGTGTGGATTAACTGGCGCGGAAGAAGGATATGTGAAGAGAACGATTAAAAACCTGACAGCCCAGTTTTTCAGAGAGAGAAAACGATATCGTTCATATAAAAAATCGGGAGCAGCTGCATATTTTGTGTCTAAATGGTTTGCATACAACTATTTGCTATTTCTGGTGGACAAAAACAAAGCAGACTGACTACATTCATATTGATGTTTGTTTGGTGAAGCCATTGTGTTTCCAGAAACAAATAAACTAGAAACAAAACGTAAATGTTGCTAAATTAGTACTTTGGTAGTGAAATGTTTTTGGTGTGATGTGTATTTGTAGTAGTGTAGTAGCTTGTGGCTTGTGACTAGTAGCGTAGGGCTTGGGTGTGTTTTCAAGAGAAGAGAATTTTTGAGGTTTGAGGCTTTGTTCGTACCTCATTACGAAGTGGTTGAGAAAGTGATTTCAGAAACGCATCAGTGGCCAGTTTGTCTAAAATACAATGTAAGGCCTCGAGTGGGTTAGCTTGAGCTTTTAAGCTAATGGCGGACTGGATAAGTCTTAACTCTATCCGGCGAAGGTTTCAGGAGACTCAGTGGGTAGAGACTAAATATTAGTCATCTGTAGTAACAGGACTAGAGGTGTTTTTTCTTACGAAATCAGGGTAGAAGTCGCTCTGAAATTAGAGGATACGTTATAATTGTACGGCTTTCTGCGTATCATAAAATATTTTTGCAGAACCTGAGAGCCTAAGTGCTAGTATTTCTAATTTTAGAGCATCGTCCCAGCCAGAAAGGCTAGCGCAATGGCTAATTTGGTCTAGGAAATCGGACACACTGGCTGAATTTTCGCCATCGAAGGTGGATAAACTATTTATTAATTGTAAATATCTCAAGGGGCTAACAGGTTGATTGTTAGGGGTGGCTGGAGGATTTGCTAATTGCTGCTGAGCAAGTAAATATTCTACAGCAGCATCGATGCCCATATTGTCCATAAATCTTGTACATTTTGGGAACAAGAAAATTACTACTTTGGGAAAGATTATATTTTTCAAGGTGTCTGTGTAACTGGATTAAATTGCCGCCAACAGAAAGGTTATTATCGCGTAATATCTTTACAATTTGCGCGATCTGAATCAATAGATCATAAATTCAAAATTCACAAGGGATTGGGAGGGTACAGTGGTACAAATACAAAATTTTAGAAATTATATTCAGTTGAAAATTCAATTATGGGAAATATTTAAGATATTTCCGCTGAGAGAATAATTGAAAAAAAGCAATTAAATTATTTTATGGATAATTTGATTAATTTAATTAGTAAATTGAAAATTGTACGTACTTCTTAATTTGTGGATTCTGGTTGATAATATATCCCAAACAGTTGGCACCAATGAAATGTTTTTGGTGTGATGTGTATTTGTAGTAGTGTAGTAGCTTATGGCGTAAACGGTTTAGTATAGGGCTTGTGTGTGTGATCAAGAGAAGAGAAGTAAAGAAATAATTAAGTAGTCCCCACTGCTAACAATAAATATATTCTCTTAAAATCATAACTTCAAGTTATTTGCTAAGAATGTATAAACTTATTGTATATTGAACTATTGCTAAGAGAGCGAAAAACAAGTTTACTGCTTGAATGTCTACAACAGACTGTCTTGAAAGAATGCCTTCTCTTCATAGTTCAAATCCTCCCCTTTGAGAAGGGGTAGACAATGCTAACCAAGGTTCATGAACTCTAAAAGACACAATGGTGGTCTTCTACCTGTATAGTCCCTTGCCAGCGAATGTTACATTTTTCTTGATATTACAAATAATATATTTTTCTATATTTCTGGCATCCATCACAATAGAAACAGAAACTTTCCTTGTGTTGCCTCAAGTTCCATTATTGTGAAACAAGTGGCAATACATGGCAACAAAAAGTTCCTCATTGTTCCTTTGGTGGATACGTACCTTAAGGTTATGTTACAATGTGTGGTGTTTATAATTTATAGTAACATAACCTTATAACGTCCCCACATATATACAACCAACAAGTGTGAGTGTAACAGAAACATTAAGTTGAAGTGAACTCTCTACACGAACTTGGTGAATTTGCTCTGGCAATGGATGAAAATCCGAAACCGGTCAGGAACACTATAAATATACATGCTATGACGGATAAAATACCAGGTGTTATCCAGCATTGCCCGGACCCATCCACATATTCAACAAATAATTAATAATTTGATCGAAAATAACAAATAATTTCTTTTTATCCTTTATGCTACATTTAAAAAAGGCCACTTGAAATTTTATATTTTTGGTGTTTGCTATTATTAATTTGAGAGGTATTTTTTAACCACTTCTTGTATTTTTGTTGTTAATTGTAAACAGTAATATCCGAATACATGCGATGTTAGGTCATTTGTAATTATTTAGTTTCATATATATACATATATAAATACAACAATCCTAAAAATAGCTGTGTAATGTAATATGTGAACATTAATCATGTATAGCGAGTTACTAATTAATAAAACAACATATTTACAATATTGACAAAGTTATATAACATTTGTATTTTACATTACATTTGTATTTTATGTTCATTTTAATTTCCTCTAATTTCCACAAGTATTAATTTACTTCACATAATATAATTATAAATAATATTATTTTAATGTTTTATCATGAATTTGTTTACACTAGAAATATTGTATGTAAATATTTTTATAGTTTTAAAAAGAAAATCAGGTGAGGAACACTTACATGGCATTCTCTAACACCCTTAAACTACCCTACTATTTTTACGTTCCCATATCCTTGATAAAAGAAAGAATTAAATCGGGTCAAATTTTTTCGGTGAATTTTTACCGGAAATATTATGTTTTGAGATCGGTCACAAATAAGTAAATTTTTAGGAACAAAAATTATCGCAAAAAAAAGAAGTAAGAAATCACCGATAGCTCGAACGCAAACATTTCGGGCAAAATTAATCAACCGGAAGTATATGGCTTTACTGAATGGTTTTATTAGAAAAATAAAATTCACCAACGATTTTCTTTCTTTTTAATTGCCGTGGTTGGTTCCACAGAGCTAGAAAGCATCAGAGTTATTTTTCGGGATAGCCTGTTTTTTTTTTTTACTTTCTCTTACTCCTAGTAAGAGGAAGTATTGTAATCGTGTCAAATTTTCGAAATTGAGTTTTCACCGGAAATATCCGTTTTGAGGTCCCCTGAGTCCAAAAAAGTGGTTTTTAGCAAATGGTCTGTGTGCGTGTATGTGAACAACATAGCTCAAAAACGAAAAATCTTAGAAAGTACAAACTTGATATTCCGTTTAGGTATCACCATGGGACCCGACAGTGGGTCATCTGTTAAAATTCCTCAACCGGAAGTACCACTTTACTTGTTGGTTTTTTTACGTTTTTCCAATTTTCTCAAAAATCGCTCCAACGATTTTCTTCAAACTTTCTATTTCAACTACACATACTAACAGCTATAACTTTTATCTAAAACATTTCTCTGGGAAAATTCATTTAAGGGCACTTATGGGGTTAGGTTTTCTCTAAATTCATTTCAGTTTATTATACAATTCTATCATCTAATATGTTAATTAAATTAAATATGTTGTTGAAATTCGAGTTTGAAAAATCGGATAACCGGAAGTGCGTTTACTTTACCACTTTACTAAATAATTTTTTCACTTTTTTCGCGATTTTCTCAAAAATGACTCCGACGATTTTCTTGAAACTACTTATAAACTAAACATACAAAGATCTACAACTTTTATTTAAAACATTTCTCTGGGAAAATTCATTTAAGGGCACTTTTAGGGGAGGGGTGGGTTACATTTTCTCTAAAGTGCTATCATAGTTGATTATACAATTCTATCATCCAAACAAAATTAATTAGAAATAAATAGATGGCCAAAATTCCGAGTTTAAGAAAATTAGTAAACCGGAAGTGCGCTTTTACTGAACAGTTTTTTCAGTTTTCGACAAATTTCGTTATATTTGGTACACATTCTATAACTTTTGTCAATTATAATTTTGAGAACAGGAGTAAGAGAAAGTTGTGTGAGTGTTTCACACCAGATTTTTTTTTTTTTTTTGGTCATCGATCCAGTTTCGGGCGTTCGTCCATCATCAGGATTTTTTATTAGGACTTGTCCATATTTAAGCCTGTAAAGAAGCCATATTTAAGTTTATATGCATTAAAGGTAAAGTAAAATGTGGAATGTATTTGTGATTATATAGATTAATTGTTCAACAACATATTTATTTATTTACACTATCTTACGGATCATTCAGCTCCTATTTTATCATTAATTATTCCATAGTAGTCCACGGCTGACACAATCTTTCTTCGCTTTGTTCTACACTCAAAGAACAATTAAAAAATAAAATAGTAATATAGTATGATTAATTAATCATTAAAGTCTCCTTCAAACTCCTTCAAAAAAACGTAATTTAAGTTACAACATCACCACTTGTTGGATGTTTCCATGTTTAAAAGGAACAATTTACACCAGCCATTTAAAAAGCAAATAGCAACATTTGTTTTACCCACTCAGGTATCAACGAACCCCCCCTCTAATTAGGTCATTCCAAAAAAAAAAACCAGTTTTTAGAGTAAATTTAGTTGTTACATTGGTTTTAAAACCAGTGTAACAACTAAATTTACTCTGTGCAAATCTTACGTTTCACACTGTATTGACAAAATTATCCTGATGATGGGCAAATGCCCCGAAACCGGTCGATAACCACAAAAAGAAGCAGGTTATCACGGAAAATATCTCTGATGATTTTCTTTAAACTTCATATACTTCATAAGTACAAACATAAATATTTAATAACATAACATTTAAAAATTTAAATATTTAAGTGTTTAACTATTATTATATAAACACGCCCAGAAAATTACTATTATTAGAAACATTTTCCCGGGAAAATTGATTTTTGGCGGGAATAATAGCATTAATCTTACGCCTAAAAAATGCACTTCAATTCACTCTATGGCTCTAACACATACGAGTGCATTATAATTATAATTGCATTGCAAGCATTGGTAGAATTTTCCAAATTTCAAGAAAATCGATTAATCAGAAATGCGATTTTAGACAGTAGGTTTATTTGATTATTTGGAATTTTCTCAGAAAACGACCTCAACGATTTCCTTTAACTTTAAATACAAACTGCAAAGATATAAATGTTTACCTACAGACAACACTGTCCATCACCGGACAGTGAGTAGTAGAGGCTCCTAGGAAGAGAAAATCTAAGGTAGTATGCTGGATTCGAACTAGGGATCTCCGCGTTGCTAGTCCAGCGCGCTATCATTGAGCTAATCCCTTCCTTCTCCCCTTAACTTAGGCCAATTAACTAGTGACGGAGACCATAGTTTGTGTACTGTGTTTGTCCTTGTCTGTAAAGAGTAGAGTGTATGTAGTTTTAAGTGTATTGTGTTCTGTTCTGATAAAGTGCATGGAGTACTGAGTTGTGGTAACCCGTGGGGTCGCTACTCACCAAGTAACTGTATGCAACAGATCTCCCCTTTGCGGGCTTCTGCTGATGATTAGTGACTCGTTATTTTGATTAAAATTATAACTATGGTTGTAAACATCAGAAATATCATCTTGATCGGATTGAACAGTGAGTTGTAGAGGCTCCTAGGAAGAGAAAATCTAAGGCAGTATGCTGGATTCGATCCCGGGACCTCCGCGTTACTAGTCCAGCGCGCTACCATTGAGCTAATACCCTGCTTCTCCCCTTGACATAGGCCAATTAACTAGGGACGGAGCCCCTAGTTTGTGTACTGTGTTTGTCCTTGTCTGTAAAGTGTATGTGGTTTTAAGTGTATTGTGTTCTGTTCTGATAAAGTGCATGGAGTACTGAGCTGTGGTAACCCGTGGGGGTCGCTACTCACCAAGTAACTGTATGCAACAGATCTCCCCTTGCGGGCTTCTGCTGATGATTAGTGACTCGTTATTTTGATTAAAATTATAACTATGGTTGCAAATATCAGAAATATCATCTTGATCGGATAAGCAAAATTCCTTCATATTATGTAATCTACCATAGGCATAGGGTTTTTCGTTTTTCCAGTTTAATTCTTATAGGAAAACTTTTATTTATCAAAGAAAAAGAAACGTTGGAAAAGTTAACTGGATCTAGTAATAATAAAAACCAGCCTTCATAAATCCTTGAATAGAAAATTATCAATTGAACTGGAAAATATTTCAAGATTTGTGAAATATGAAAATCGAGATGGCTGAGGAAACCCGGTTGATTACTATATTTTCCGCTTGCTTGATTATAATCTAAATAGATCAAAGATATTCTTCATTATATTTATTTATTTATTTTGTTTATTAATATATTCTTTAGTATTTTATTTTTTGTATTATTATATATTAGTTATTGTGATTTGAAATTTCCTGAAATCAGTAAGTGATGATTTTTAAACGATTTTTGAACTTGCAAGCTGTATACAGCTTAAATCGCTATCCCAAAACAGCTGATTCGAATGGCTATCCTAATGATTCCGTGTCTGTGTCATTAATTAAATAACCGGAAGAAGAAATAATATGATTGTATTGAGTTTTTCATCCGAAATGGTGTCTTACACCAAATTAGCCAATTGTCCGTCTACATTTATTTGAGTTTGTGTGTTTTGGTATAATGGGATAAATCAGAAACGAAAAAAATCACAGAAGCTCAAAAAAAAAATTCATATTCAATTTAGGTATCACAACTGCATCTGGACATGAAGATTTTGGTCTACAGGGTGTTTCAGGGTTAAGTAGCCAAACTGAACAAAGGACCTCGAAACAAGAAAAAAATTCCTATGGTGCTATGTCCGCAAACGCTTTGTTTAGGAGATATTCACGCCTAAAGATTTTCATCGTTATGAATTATTTAGGCATAGTAAATGAATAAAACTTATTTTATTTGTTCCAACTACTTTATTTATTAAATGTAAACATTAACATTCATATTAAATGTTGTCAAAGTGATTTCCTTGAGCATTAAGACAGGCTCGGCATCTTTCTTCAACAGCAGAACGGCACTAGATATGTGTTATTGTTTCACAAGATTCAATTATCCTTGTTCTTAAAGAATTAAGGTCATTGACTGGCCTTGCATAGATTTTTTGTTTAATGTCACCCCAAACAAAAAATCCAGTGGTGTCAGGTCTGGAGAGCGAGCATGCCAAGCCTTTGGTCCTGCACGGCCAGTCCATTGATTGGGATAATTAACATTTAGCCATTGTCGTGGACCTCTTCCGTAATGTGCAAGACAACCATCTAATTGAAACCACATGTTCCTTCTCAGTTGTAGTGGAATATCTTCAACTAAATCATAGTAATCATTATTAAGAAATTCCAAAAATGTGTCCGCATTGAGTCGAGGTGGTAAGAAATGCGGACCTATTAAAATACTGTCTATTATCCCCAACCACACATTCCACTGAAACTAGTGCTGAAAATGATGCTGACGAATTGCATGGGGATTTTCATGCAACCAGAGATGATTATTTTTCTGATTGAAAAATCTTAAACAAATCGTTTGCAGACATACCTTCATAGGAAATATTTGTTTCTTGTTTTGAGGTCTTTAGTTCATATTTTCAGTTTGGTCACTGCTGCTGTTGAAGAAAGATGCCGAGCCTGTCTTAATGCTCAAGGAAATCACTTTGAACAACATTTAATATGAATGTTAATGTTTACATTTAATAAATAAAGTAGTTGGAACAAATAAAATAAATTTAATTTGTTTACTATGCCTAAATAATTCGTAACAATGAAAATCTTTAGGTGTGAATATCTCCTAAACAAAGCGTTTGCGGACTTAGCACCATAGGAAATTTTTTTCTTGTTTTGAGGTTCTTAGTTCAAATTTTCAGTTTGGCTACTTAACCCTGAAACACCCTGTATAATCGGCAATGCAATTCAATTGTTTGAATCTTTTTCTTTTCAGTTATTTCGCAATTTTTTTCGCTACAGAAACTGGTATTCTTGCTATAGTTAACCTTTCACTATTTCCTATCACTTTTATTTGGAACATTTAAGGAGAATTTTCAGCATTCAGAGAGGGAGTTCAAGTAGAATTCTATCAGTGTCTACTTATGACTGTTTATGTATAATTCATACTCGACAATATCCCAAGTGTTATTTTACTAAACGCTTATTTTTCAGTTTTTCTTTATTTTTATCGGAATCGTTTCCAAGAATTTTTTTTCCAAAAACTGTGAAAGTAGACACGCAGGTCAAATCACTTTCATTTGAAACATTTCTCTGGGAAAATTGATTAGAGTATTAATTGGTGGGTAGATATAAATTTTTTATCAAATTTGAAGAAAATACTGGTATATTATTTGTTGATTAAGGAAAGGAGAAAGAGAAATTTGTAATTGTTTAACATCTTTTGTTTTTCTTTTTTTTATCTCAGTGCACTGCCGGCCTCCGGACAGTATACTCTCGTCAGACAACACTGTCCATTACCAGACAGTGAGCTATAAAGGCTCTTAGGAAGAAAAAATCTACGGGTAGCACAGCTGGACTCGAACCCTGGTACTAGGTCACCACTACTTAGCTATTCCCATCCCTAAATTCTTTTTTACTTTTTCTTACTCCTCTAGTAAGAGGAAGTATTGTATCATGTCAAATTTTCGATATCGAGTTTATACCGGAAATATCCGTTTTGAGATCCCCTGTGTCCAAAAAAGTGGTTTTTAGCAAATGGCCTGTGTGTGGTATGTGTACAGCATAGTTCAAAAACGAAAAACCGTAGAAAGTTGAAACTTGATATTACTTTTAGGTATCAGCATAGGATCTGACGGCGCATTATTTGTCAAAATTCCTTAACCAGAAGTACCGCTTTGCTAGTTGTTTTTTATACGTTTTTGCGATTTTCTCAAAAATGACTCCGATGATTTTCTTCAAACTAGGTATATCAAATACACATACAAAGAGCTACAACTTTTATTTGAAACATTTCTCCGGGAAAATTCATTTAAGGGCACTTCTGGCGGAGCGGTGGGGTTAGGTTATCATCTTAACTGCTATTTCAGTTTATTAGACAATGCTGTTATCTAAATAATATTAATTAAAATTAAATATGTTGTTGAAATTCCGAGTTTGAAAAAAATCGGATAACCGGAAATGCGTTTGTTTTAACACTTTACTAAATGATTTTTTTCATTTTTTTGCGATTTTCTCAAAAATGGCTCCGACGATTTTCTTGAAACTTCGTATAAAAACTAAACATGCAAAGATCTACATCTTTTATTAAAAACATTTCTCTGGGAAAATTCATTTAAGGGTACTTTTATGGGAGAGGTAGGGTTACAGTTTCCTCTAAAGTGGTATCATAGTTGATTATACAATTCTATCATCCAAACAAAATTAATTAGAAATAAATAGTTAGCCAAAATTCCAAGTTTTAAGAAAATTAGTAAGCCGGAAGTGCGCATTTACTGAAAAGTTTTGTCAGTTTTTTGAAGATTTTCGTCATATTTGGTATACAAACTATATCATTTGTCAATTATAATTTTGAGAACAGGAGTCAGAGAAAGTTGTGTGAGTGTTTCACACCAGATTTTTTTTTTTTTTTTATTTGATAAATGTTAGAGAAAAATGAGACAAATAATGACAAACGGAAATAAATGCACATATAAACACTGGGAGATTGAGATAACCAATTTATAATCTAGCAAAAAGCTGACGGAAAAAACAAAACAAATGACAGTCTATAAAAATCTGTCAAGTAAAAAGTAACTTTCAACTCTATACAATTATTCAAAAATTGTTGTGTTGTTATGGTTAGTTCCGCGGAGCTGGAAAGCATCAGAAACATTTTCAGTGATAGACTGCTTTTTTTTTTGTGGTCATCGACAGGTTTTGGGCGTTAGCCCATCATCAGGATGTTTTTGTCAAACAGTGTAATAACATAGACTTGTACAGAGCAAATACAGTTGATATACTGGATTTTTAAAAATGTTTTAGTTATGACCTAACTTAGGTTGAGAAGGGTGTTGCTACCTGATGTTGCTTTTCTCTGTGGAAAAGAGACATAGAAAACTGGGCTGAACTAAAAATTAGTGATGGTATTATAAAGTACTTTAATAAATTTTATCTTTGCCACTGAATTGTTTACTAATATTTGTTGAATTATAGTTTTAACAAACATTTTTTTGGAGTATTTTTCTTTTTGATGCCAAAAGAGATCGAATGATTGGAACAAACATCTACCCCTCCTAACCTCGTAATCACTATATTGTTTGTTAAGTAATTATGCAAAACAATTGATTGAAAACGCAGTTAAACCTAATAATTACATTGGTAACAATAAATTAAAAGATATTTTACTATGCTAACAATGTAATTTACTGCATTATCAATAATTGTCGTTTAAAAACACTTAATTTTTCATGCTAAAGTACATACGTATTTTATCGTCAATAATTGTTGTGATGGTTCTGTCGTGTTGAATAATGTCCGTTAGATGGTTGTATTTTGTAGGCCATTTTAATAATTATTCCCCTCTATAATTTCATTTAATTTACTAGAATTAGAATTAGAATGCTGCAGGGGGGGACTAAAACCCAGGCACCGCAGCCTCCCATTGAGGCTTATTGTGCCAACCCCTCAAACCTAGTAGCGGAAGCCTCCCCTCTTCATGAGGTCCAAAACCTTCCCCACCAGTCCCTCCTGAAGCACAATTTCCTCCGGTCTCAACGTGCCGAAGATCTCGTACCTCAGTCTGGCGTTTGCAACGCAATCAAACATCAGGTGAGAGGCCGTCTCCTCCTTTTCCTGACACAGTCTGCACAAGGGCTCTACATCCACTAACCCCACCTTGTGTAGATGTTTTTAAAACCTGCCATGCCCAGTAAACAGGCCCGTTATCAGAGAGATCTGATACCTGCCTAGACCCGGGATGTATCTGGTCCTTCTTTCACACCGCTCTGGCATGACCATTTTGCCATGTTTCGCTCCAGTACATTTAATTTACTATACCTGTATAGATTTTATACGATTCTAACAAACACAGATATAAACGTAATAAAACTTGTTAAAATTTATACGATTTTTCATTGATTACACAGATTAAAATTGAAATTATTCGAATAACGAGTTAAATGAATACAAAACATGGCACTGCTTCCTAATGTAGGAGTAGAAAACACTCTTAAAAACTAGCGGCTTTGACATGTGGCTAGCCAACTGTCTTACAGTGCCTAAAAGTTTGTCACCGTTTGCCTAACCTTTCTCGGCACCGAGGGCACGTCTTTTTTACTCAGCATTAAGGAGGTTACTCATGTGTCTGTCACACGTGTATGGACGAATCTTTATTATTGATTCAAGCCTCGGGGAAAATTCTCATCTGTAGCACTACGCACAAGTGGTTTGATATTTTTTAACTTTTCATTTCTGCAATCCCACTGTATTTGCTAATTAAAAAAATCATTATTGTTTTATTTTTTATTTATTTATTGAATATTTACAACTGCATGATTTATACAAATGCAACAAGTAAATATGATGTAATGTTGATGTAAATATGATGTAATATGATGTATTACTGTATCATGCAATGTCATGAATTTCAGTTATCCAGTGATAACTGACATTAGATATCCAGGAGGTCGCGGGGCCAACGGCGTGTTTGGGAATTACCTGGGAGTAAGTTTGAATAAAGGGCTTGGACGAAAGGGTTTGGATGGAGGGATAGGTGACTGTGGAATTTGTTGTATCGGGATTTGGCGAGGTCGTTGACAAACGGGATCTTGAGGTCGTTGTGAATGGTGCGGTTGGTGACGTAAAAAGGGGCATCAACAATGCGACGGAGGATTTTTGACTGAAGGGTTTGAATTCTATTGAGTTTGGAATGCTTAGCATTGCCGTATAGTTCTGGTCCATATGTCCAAATTGGAGCGAGCAGTGAGATGTAAAGCTGCCTTTTGTTTAGAAGTGTTACTTTAGAGCGTTTGTCAAGAAGTCTAGCCAGAAGTCTGAAGCGTTGGTTGAGAGTGACTCGTTTAAGTCTCGTATGTGGATTCCATGTGAGTCGCTTGTATAGTCCAAGATAACGAACGTGGTCTGCGGGAGAAATTGGAGTATTGAACAGATAGATGGGAGGGAGTACTTTTTTGTTTAATGTGAAGTCTATGTATTGGGATTTGTTAAGATTGATTTTTATTCTCCATTTCGTTAACCAGGATTCAAGCGAGTGGAGATGGATTTGCAAGGAGCGCCTGGAGAGAACGGGATCGGTGTGAGGTGATAGGATTGCTGTATCATCAGCATAGGTGAATAGGCTAATGTTGGGGTGTACGGGGATGTCGGCAGTATAAATTGTGTATAACATGGGTGCCAGGATGCTGCCCTGGGGCACTCCGGCTAGAATAGGATAGATGGAGGAAGTAGATGAACCATGGGTGACTTGGAAGAATCGATCACTTAGAAAGGATCTCAGGACTAGGTAGTAGGTACAGGGTAGGAGACCCTTGAGCTTCCACCAGTAAACCTTCGTGTCACATGCAGTCAAGGCCCTAGAGATGTCTAAAAAGAAATCAGCACAGTATTGTTTCAGCTCAAGGGAGGTAGCGTTGGTATCTACAACGCGATGCGCCTGCTAGATAGTAGAGTGACCACTCCGAAATCCAAACTGGTGATGTGGGATGATTTGAAGGGGTTCTAGGATTGATAGGAGACGAGTGACAAGAATTTTTCCTAAAATAGGAAGGCTAATGGGGCGATAGGATGTAGGACAATGGAGAGGTTTATTAGGTTTGGGGATCATTCGTATTGAAGAAAATTTCCATAGAATTGGGAAGTATGTGGTTCTGAAAAGTGCTTTATAAATGGATGTTAGGAAAATTAAGGCTTTACTGGGGAGTTGTTAAAGGATGGTTGAGGTGATTAGATCATATCCAGGACTTTTCTTCTTGGGAACCCTGGTAATGATTTTAATAACCTCAGATGGAGTGATGGGTTTGGGCGGAAGTGAAAGAAGCAGAGGAGAGTCTAGTTCGTTAGTGACGATTGAGTTATGGTTTGGGTACAGGATGTGGGATGAGGAACAAATATAGAGGTAAGATATCTGCAAAGTGGCAAAGAGATCTGCTTTTTCGTCGTTAGACTTTGCCCAAGAGCCGTCCTCGCGACGAAGAGGAGAGGGAAGGCTGTGGTATTTAAGTAGACGTTTAGTGGTATTCCAAAAGGAAAGGTCTTCTGTTGTTAATGTCGCAGTATAGTTTGCGTATTGATTGTTCTAATATGTTTGGAGTCAGGTATAATTAGTTTTCTAGTCAGTGCGTTGAGTGAACGTTTATGTGAAGGATACCTATTACGTTGCCAGAGGGCTCTTGCTCGTCGCTTCTGAGTAATAAGCATCCTTAGATGTATTGGTAAGTCGTAGGGTACGGGTGATGTTTGTTTAGCTGAAAAATAGGTTGTTGCCTGCCATGTGCTTTGTTGTATTGTTTGTACGTTGTATTGTAATGTTCTACGTTAGTGTCTAATTCGATGGGTGTTTTAAGTGAAGCTTTTAGGTCAATTTTGTCTCTAACAATGTTCCTAAAATTGTCCCAGTTGATCGGTCCGTTAATTAAGGTAGGTCTAGGAGGAAGGATCTTAGGATAGATATCAATGGAGAGGATTACTGGACTATGGTCAGAGGAGAGGTCAGGTAGGGTATAAACTGATGATATGTTAAAGCAAATAAAGAAATCGAGAAGATCAGGGAGTTTATTCAAGGATGTGGGCCAGTAAGTAGGTTGAGAGGGAGCTATAAAGGTGAAATGAGTCTGACATAAAGCATTGTAGAGGATGTGACCTCGGGGATTGGCCACATGACTTCCCCAACGAGGATGCTACGCGTTGTAGTCGCCACCGCAGATGAATCGGGAACCAAGAGTTTGGAAGAAAGATATAAATAAGTCAGAACTTATAGATTGATTAGGTGGACACTATACTGCTGCTATGTTATAGGTGAAGGGTTTGGAAAGAAGGGATATTAGGGTTGGCTGGAGATAATTTGTCGGACGGTAAGGAATTGGGAAGTTCATTTCGAATTAAAATAGCAAATCTATCATGTGCAGTTCCGTCTGGATGGTCAGTTCTTTACAATGTGTATCCTGTAATATGAAAATGAGATCTCTCAGTGAAGTGGGTTTCCGTAATGAGGGCAATGTCAATTCTTTTGTCATGGAGTAGCAAGTCCAGTTCGTGTCTGTGTCTGTTAAGTCCGTTAGCGTTCCATAGGAGGATTGTAAGTGAATGTAGATTGAGAGGAATTAGGAAGCATGGCGTGGGAGTAATGTATTCACTACGGAGGTTAGCAGGTTGATCAAGGGAGTAATGAGAGCTTTGAAGTCAGTGAGAAAAGAGTTAAGGAGCGAGGAGAAATCAGAAAAAGGAACCGGTAAGGAAGGAATCTGGGATGATTGGGTAGGAGCTGACCCCGCGGCCGCCTGGGCAAATGTAAGTCCATTAACACGCAGACTATGGTTTACTGGATGGTTCTTCGATTGCTACGCAGCAGGTGGTCCAGACACTGAATTTGACAGACTTTGAGCAGATGGGTGAGCATACACAGGAGTTATTGGCTTCTTTGATCGCTGCAGCTCTCTATGAACCGCACAACCCTTGAAGTTACCGAGGTGCTCGCCGTTACATAGTGCGCACTAGCAGGAGTTACTCGCTGCTTGTTACATTCATGTGTGAAATGCTCTCCTGCACATTTCACGCACTTTGGCTTGTGCTGGCAATAAGATTTGCTGCGGCCATATTCCTGGCAACGTTTACATTGAATGATATGGCGCTGTGTGTGTGGTTCTTCCACTTTTACTTTGGTGTAGCAGACTACTTCTAAGTCAAAGATATCTCTGTTATTGGAGCGAGTTCTAGATCTATGAAGAAGAGAGGAAGAGACTGCTTGGTAACTGGGTGTAGGACGGGAGTTACATTGCGCACTGGATGACCGAGCCTTGTAAGCTCTTCTTTGATCATTTCGACAGGTGTAGACTGATGTATGTATGATAATCAGCCTTTCTGTCTGGTAGATACCGTATTATTGCTCTGTAGCTGTCGGTTGAATTTGGGTTTATTATTAGGTCTGCGATTCTTGCTTTAAATGTAAATGATTCTTTACCCACAAGGTTGCTTAAAGCCCCACAGAGATCAGAAAATAGAGTGACGTTTCTGACGTAGATAGGAGGGGGTTTGTGAGTGCGCTGAGGTGCTGAAGTTGTTTCCATTTCATCTGGAAATGATGAAGTGGAGCGAACGGGTTATATGTTACTATACAAGGGGCAGCCACAGTGTTTTCTGTTGCAGTGCTTGCAACGGCAATATTATGACTGTCTTGTACGATGGGTGGAATATGAGATGACTGATTGATTTTTGGTGGTGGTGGTGGTGGCATCCTGGCTGATTTCGATGATCTTTTCTTCATTTTGGGTGGTGAATTTCCGGGAGTAAATGATATTTTACAGATTCACAGTCGGAGCTAATAGTTTCTTTATCGCCGTCATGGTCCATTGTCGGGGACCATAACCGATTCTAAATAGAGGCACTTATTTTCTCTTTTTATTTGCTTGTAATAAAAAATATATATATATATATATATACAAAGAGAGAAAGAGAAATAATATATACAAAGAGTACAATAGAGTTAGTGCAATTTGAGCAAGTAATGTTCATATATTATAAAGTCTACCTTTACTTTCTTTTAATGAAATAATTCTCAGTTGATAGTTTTTAATTAATTACTCGTTCCACAAAACACAATAGATGCACTCACTGTCACTATTTTATAAAGCTCGAAACGTGCAATATTTTGAGTCTAAACAGCACTGTGTACTAATAATTTTTCTCAAGAAACACATAAAAATACAGAGCGATGTTTCTAGTATGACTGCACTTGGCGAACTCCATTATTGTTTTAAATTTTAAAAATTCTTCATCAAAAACTAATTGGAATATGATTTAAAATTCTCCTACAAATTATTTATGATAAAACATAGCTATTGAAAAGTTTTATTTTAGTCGTTGAATTATATTCTTGGAATAAACCTGGTAATTGATATTTTTTATTTTTTTTTTACTTTTATTTATCTTTCCGTTTTTTTTTTTGGTAAAAGTTTTTCTATTTTAGGTTTTCTCCATCCAATCCAGGAGTTTTTTAATCAATAATATCTGGTTATAACTTATCCACACTGGAAAAGTTCACTTCGTCTAAAATGGATTTTTTTTCTGTTTTTATATTTTTAATTGCAACTTTATTGGAGGCGAAAAAAAAATGATTCCCGATTAAAATGAAGTTTTATGTTTTCTGGTTTTCCGTTTAACCCACTCATCATTGAAAATTTAAATCATTGATTAAATGTATATTCCGGTCTGTATATATTTTGTCAGAACAAATTGTTTATTACAACGTGGTTACCTCCACCACTTTACGTTTTATTAAATGAGATTGTGACTGGACTTTAATGCTCGAATATTTATATATATATATATATATATATATATGAGTGTTTTGATAATTTGATAATAAATTCTCTTACAACCCAGCCATCTTTTAAATCAAGACTAAATTGGTAATGGGGTCGCCTTGATTATGAATTGGAATTAAAGTTTAAAAAATATTAACAATTTCTCACAATGTTCCCATTTCTATGTTAATTAAGCGAATTGTTTATGAGTATGTAAAAAATAAAATTTGCAACAACGAAAAATAGCAGGAATCTCACACTTCATATTCCGCTTAGGTACCACCAGCGCCCGCTCTAGCGGTTACGTCGCTCCGGACAAAAAGACAAATTGCCACCCCTTAAGAATATATAGTTTTTGTGGTTGGTACCGCAGAGCTGGAAAACATCAAAGATATTTTCCGTGATAGTCTGCTTTTTTTTTGTGGTCATCGACCCGTTTCGGGCGTTCGCCCATCATCAGGATGCTTTTTGTCAAACAGTATGATAATATAGATTTGCATAGAGCGAATTTGTTGATACACCGGTCTTTGAATGTTAGGGCCTAACTAGGTTAAGAGGGGTGTTGGTATTTGAGTGATAAATAAATATATATATATATATATATTGAGATGTTTGTATGGCAATGGCCAGAGGAGTTTTTAAAGAAAAAAAAATTCTTTCTTGCTCTACGTTTCGGATACAACTGGTGCCCTTCTTCAGGAGCTCTGTAAAAATTTATTGGAGAAAATACATTATTGTACAGTATAGTAGTTATAAAAAGTGCATAGCTTTATAACAAAAAAAAAAGAAAGAAAAATTTAAATTAAAGAAATGATAACAGAAGAAATTATAAAACAGAAGTGACAGTAAATTAAATAAAATGATATTAACAATAAGATAAAATAAGACAGATGAAGATACCTTTAGGGTAGGAGAGGAATGAACGTTGAGAACGTTAAGACTGAAATGAGGAGAGAATATTTATTTAAAAAACTGTTAAAAGGTGGGAGGGATAAGAAAAATGTTTGTAATGAGGCGCGGCAATTTCAAATTTGGAAGAACAAATTACTAGCGAGTAACTTTGTGTAGGGTTAGAAAAATATTTTTGTAAGTTGAAGTTATGATTTCTTTGTCTTTTTTAAAATTGATAGAATTCAAGATGAAGGTGAATTTGTAAGGGTTCGGTTAGAAAACGTTTTTAATGGTTGAGGTAAGGGATTAAAATGGAAGGGTTATTGAAATCGATGGTATGATTGAAAGTCAGAACATGTTTGGAGAGAGCAGTGCTGTCAGTTTTTTTGTTAATAATGTCTAGTTCGTGTTGTCTGAGTCCTTTTTGTAAAAACTGTTTGGATTCACCTATGTAGCAAGCGTTAGTTGGGTGTTGTAATACATTGAAGTTTGTATACCGTAGGTGTTTTGTTAGATTTTTCAATGGGGTCTTTAATTTTTGAGTAGATTTTATTTAGTTTGTTGGTGGGAGAGAAGGTGAGCGACTGGTAAATGGGAGATTTAGTATTCGTGTTAGTTGGAATATTTTGAGAATCTGCGTTGGGGTTTGTTTGTGTATTTTTGGATGGTTTTCAAAATTAGATGAATTGGATAGTCATTTTTAACTAGTATTTCTATTATTTTTTTTATATTGTCTTGGTGGAACGATGGGTTCGATAAATGGATTGCCCGGTTATATAGGTTTTTTATGGTGATCATTTTTTGGTGTAATGGATGGTCTGAAAGGAAGTGTATAGTCTTTCCGAGTAAGTGGGTTTAGTGTACCAGTTGTGTGTGAATGTGTTGTCATGGTTGCGAATGAAGAGTGTGTCAAGAAAAGCTATTTTGTTGTCATTTTCGGTTTCTAAAGTGAATTGTATGCGAGGGTGATAAGAGTTGAAGGTTTGAAGGATAGTAGAAGTGTATGGTATGGATTAATGGTGAGAAACAAATCATCTACGTACTTGAAGATGGAAGAAATAGAGTTTTGGAGAGAAGAAAGGACAGAGTCAATTAAATCGTTCATGATTATGTTGGCTATGACTGGAGACAGGCAATTTGACGGTAAGGTTTGTGCATAAATGTAAAATAAGCGGACTTGCAACATAAAGTAAGAGTATAGAGAAAAATGTTTTGTGCTAAAGAGATATGGGATTGAATAAATGTCCAGTTTTCTGTATCAGTTCTGTGCTTTGTCAGTTGGTATGTTAGTGAATAAGGATACGGCGTCAAGAGATATCATAATGTGGTTGGAAGGAATTGATAATTTTTTTATTTTTTCTATGAATTGGAAAGAGTTTTGGAAGTCGTATGTCTTGTGAGCACCGAGCGGTTGGAGAGAAGGTAATAAATATTTGCTGAGTTTCGAAAATGGACTGTCTAAGGTAGAGATAATTCGTCTTAATGGGAAAGAATTTTTGGTAAACCAAATGTGGGGCAATGGAGTTGTGATTGATGAGCTTATAATATGTCAAGGTGCCAATGTAACCGTCCGTTTTGAGCTGTTTGATATGTTTGTTGAAAATTGTTTGCTCTTTGGTAGTGGGGTCTTTGTTGAGAGGTTTATAAGTATTGGTGTCGGAGAAGGAGTTGTTCATTTTTTCAATATAGTTCGTCTTGTCTATAATGACTGTTACATTGCCTGCATCGGCTCTGGTAACAATGAGTTCGTCCTCGAGGTTTTTAATGAATTGTTTAGTTTTCATGAGATTAATAAAAAATTGTTTGGACAGAATTGTGCTATTAGATTTAGGGCGATTTTTGTTTCGGTGTCGTGGATTGATTATTATGTTGGTGATCTGTAATCTGGCGAGGTCAGCGTTATCTCCTGTTATATCGCAGGATCTGAGAATGTGTTCTAAGTCAGTGATAAGAGAAGGAATGTGAAGTTTAATGTTGGCGGGAACATAGAAATGTGGACCTAGACTGAGGAAGTTGCTGACTTCAGAAGGAATTATGACCGAGGATATGTTCTTGATCTAGGCGGAGCTGCTGCAAGGATACTTTTTATTACAGAAATTATGATATTTAATTTATTTAATTTGAGTATAAGTTTAGATTTATGGATAGAAAAGTAGGAAGAGAAGAGTTTAGAGGTGAAGGAAAGAAAGGTATCAAAATCTTGCACACAGAAAATTGACTGAATGTAGTTTAGTAATTGTGATATTTTTTTTTTTTGCAAAATAGGAACTTCCCAGTGTATTGAACTGATTTCTATATCTAACAAAGATTTCTTGAACCTGACAACCTTGTTCTTTAATTGTTCTTGAGAAGCAGGATGAGGTAGATTCTTGAGATAGATGAGGTAGATATACGAGTATTATATATTTAGGCAAATCTACGCTTGTTCAAACGTAAGCTGAAGCAGGGCTCTACTCGCGTGCTATTGCTATTCTGTTCAAAGAACTATATGCATGTTCAAACAAGTTCAAGCATCGTCCTTTACAAATTCTGCGTTAATTTTTCCAAAATAGTGTACATATTTTTAGCTTTTAGACATAATCAATATAAATACGCTACGCACTGTAAATTTTTAGCGAAAGAAAAAATCGATATGTGAAATTTTCTATTAATTGAGTATTTAATACATCAACATTTTTCTCACACTTACGGCCAAAATGGCGTCCCGGAGTGCCATTTTGTCCGGGTTGCCCGGACTTAGTGCGAGCGCTGGTACCACCAAAATGACACTAATGCATTTCCGTCAACCGGAAATATAATTACTGATTTTTTTATTTATTTTTAGATTATTCTCAATGCTATTATTTGCTGCAAGACGACTTTAACGATTTTCTTAAACTTAAGCAATAATTATTTATTGAATTCATCACCAACAGGAGCCTCTTGTAAAGAACTCGTCCTGAATCATGTAGTTATTCACAAGGGAGCCTCAAGGCCAAAAATTTTTAAAATCGTTCATTCAAAAAACAAAAAAATTCCCAAACAGTTGATTTTTTGAAGCCTCGACATAAAGCTCACCTCTAAAGTGACGCTTCGGCACACAAAGAACACCATCTATATTCTACAGGTTCCTGAACTTTTCTTGACTTTATTTCGAAAACAGTTTTCTTTAAACTTGACCCAGATTTAATCCTATAATTTTCATTTGAATTTTGGAGGGGGGGGGGGGGGATTGATTGTAAATAGATCCTGGAAAATCTATAGGTTAGTATTAATTTTTAAGTTGGTGTTAAGTTTTGCTTACATGCAATGGAATCAATTAAAGTAAATTTTATTCCTAATCCGCTTTAATAAAAACTCCAAGTTTGAAGAGAATTATAATAATTGCAATACAAGAAAGGTTTGTGGGTGTTTTGTTTCACTTTGGAAATTATTGTCCCGTCGTAGCCTTCTTATTTTCTCTGATATTTCCTTTTTGGATGATCATTCATTTTAAGGTTATCTTTGTTGAAAGTTACTACTGTAGAAGAACAGCTGAGTGACTTTTATGGAAAGTTATTATTAAATATTAAAACCTACTGCTAGAAATGACGCAATGATTTCCATAACGATAACTGAATGTTTTTTGTTTTTAAGTTTTCGAGACTTTTTAGGAAACACTATCAAACATTTAAAAATGATGGAAAAATTCTCAAATACTGAGGCCAGCGTTGAAGAACTCTATTCAACTCAAGTTTATCTTTAAAATATTCTAGTATTTCTAAAATAAAAAAAATATTACTATTGTTTCAGATACACAAAAAGTTGGATGTCGCATATTGATCAAAATCAATTAATCACAGATGATGAGGATTTTGAAGGAAGCGGAGCTACAGCGGATTATGGTAAATATACATGTGGTATATATATTTTTGGTAAATTGGATGCATCAATTGACCAAACGACAAAAACTGATTTCGAGATGTTTTATTGCATAAATGCCCTAGAGCAACGTCTAGTGGCTAGCACACGTCTTTCGTGCGAGAATTCAGGGTTCGATTCCCGTGTGGACAAGTCGGTGTTGACCCAGTATCGTGATAAAAAGTGGGAAGCTACAGTTAGTTAGTAGCGCCCTAGATAGCGAAGGCCGGAACTAAACGGCGTCGGAACTGCGGCGTGCTTACCACACGTTCCCCTATCAAACCATGGGACCTTGGTTCTTCATGGCTGTTGCGCCATAGGTTTTTTTTTTGTTTGTTTTTTAATGTTTTGGTGTTCATAATGTACCAAAATTCAATGTTGTCAATTGGATGTTGAGGTTCGGTCATACAAAAGAACTATTTTTAAATTTCTACCGACGTTTCGGCAAATTCTTAGCCTTCTTCAGGGTCTGTACAAAGGTTTTAATACAAATAAAAAAAAATATAGAAACAACATAAAATATGGACTTAAAATAAATATTTTCAAAATAAAATTTTTTTAAAATAAACTATATAAATAAACTAAATAAAAAGGATGATATATATATATAGCACATTTAAATTTATTTTAAACTATTGTTGTAGAACAGATCAATATTAAGCTAAATCACAACTATTGAAACTTTGACAGTATGAGGCATATATAAGGGGGTAAAGTATGGAAATAACTTAGGAAATATACTTACAAAAATTTTTCAGTTAGAACCTGTGACATACCATCACCAAGTGTTGCGGACCTTGGATGGGTTAAGGTTTATAAAGGGTTAGAAGAGCGGATGGGAAAACCGTGTCTTAGTCTCTATGTTGTTTTGGAAATTCCAGGAGATTGTTATAACTGAGAGATAGGTTGTTGGTGTCTGTTCAAAAATTGATAGATAGTTTATCTTTTTTAATATAAATCATTTCCTATATATTTCTTATTTTATTATTATTATTATTATTATTGTTGAATTTTAATGTTTTCCATGTCAAATTCATGTTTGTATTGTATGCAATATTTCGTTAGTGCTGTAGTCATGTCAGTCGGTTTTTTTTTTTTAGTTTTACAGTCGTATTTATGTTGTACATTCTACTTTTTAAATATTGAGATGTTTGTCCTATGTATGTAGCTAGGCATTGTAAACAATTTATTTTATCAATTATATCTGATAATAAAGTTGTGGGTGTGGGCGACCTTTTAGAGGAGTTTTTGTGAGCAATGGAAAGGTTATTTTTTCTTGAAGATTTTAGCTATTTTTTCTGATATACCTTCCATGTATGAGATAGAGATATAGCATATAGGTTATTTTTAATGCATATAAACGCAAAAGCGTGTGATGGTACAAACAATTTTCATTACACCTTTGTATACTGCTACACACATACATAAAGACAGTTTTTATTTGGAAACTTTGTCCGGAAAACTGATTTTTTTTCGGAGGAGCTGAAGCTTTGCGATAAATCAACTGGCATTTAGTCAAACCTTCTAGGAACAATTAATTATAAAAAGTTTTAACCTCTAGCCGCTAGATAGTGCAAATATCTAATGTACACAACTTTGGCGCTTGGTCAATTGATGCATATCACCATCCAATTTATAATATACTTGGGGATTTTCTACATGTAAAGATCTTTTTACTAACTAGATTCATTTTGTACGATTTAGACTGGTAGAGTCAAAATAAATAAGCGTCAAGCGAATTAAATACTTTTAATAATCGAATTATGGGTAATTTAGAAATATAATAGGTCCAGTATGGCTGATACTACACTGCATATCGTCTTATCAATCACTTCTTCTATAGATGAAAGTGTCATACACAGACAAGCGATGTTAAAAAAAAAACATAACGTGCCAATAAAGAGAAACTATCCCAATATAAAAGATAAACTTTAATTATTAACACTTACTAAGTGATTGTCGCAAAAGGAAACGTTAATATTCTAAAAGACCGTCAACAAGGGGTTGGGATCCAATTTAAAGCAATGAAGGTATAAAATTAATAAATAAATTAACATTATTTATAGACATAAAAAAAAAGCAAATAAATGATTAAATTAAGTAGAACTAGTTGCAAGGAGTGTCAACAATATTGAGGATCCCTTATACTTCACTTTATTCAATTTACATATCATATATGTTATGTAAAGTACACTTTAAGACTTCCGAATTTCAATAAACGTTAGTTAAAACAATTTTAGCAAGTCATTCCAAACGATTTTCTTGAAACTTGGCTGCTTAAAGTGTCATTTTAGTCAGTGTGACAATTCTGATTTATATCACTACTGACGAAACTGGTGGCGGCGGTTTTGTAGTAGTTTGTGAGTTGAGTTGTATGTTGAGAACTGAAAAAAAAAGTACTGTGCTTAATTGAAAAAGTTACCCAATTAATGTTGTGCCATAAAATATTATAAAAAAAAGTTTGTTGAAAATGTGGGTGGGCCCGCAATGCTGGCTAACATCCAGTATTTTATCCGTCGTAGCATGCATATTGATTTTGTTCCTGACCGGTTTCGGATTTTCATTCATCAACAGAGCAAATTCACCAAGTTCGGTAGAGAGTTCACTTCAACGAAATGTTTCTGTTAGATTCACACTTGTACATCAAGAATTAAATACTTTTAATAATTCGAATTTGGGTAATTTAGAAATGTGGTAGAGGTCCAGTATGGCTAATACTGCACTACATACCGCCTTATCAATCACAACTTCTTTTATTGATGTAAGTATACAGAGACAAACGATGTAAAAAATAAACTTTTGCTAAGTGATTGCCAGACTGTGACATAAAAGGAAACGTTATTGTTCTAAAAGACCGTCACCAAGGGGCTTGGGGATCCAATTTAAAGTAATGAAAGAATATATATATATATATGAAAGTATAATATATACAACCAACAAATGTGATTCTAACAGAAACATTTCGTTGAAGTGAACTCTCTACACGAACTTGGTGAATTTGCTCTGATTATGGATGAAAATCCGAAACCGGTCAGCAACAAAAATCAATATGCATGCTACGATGGATAAAATACCGGATTTAAAAAAGTTTATGTTTGATTTAACTATATTGTTGAAAATGTGACTGGGTCCACCAAATCTCTCTCAACATATTCTTAATGTAATTTAAATATAAATTAATATCATTTAAAATAAGCATGGTAAATAATAACTCATACTTTTGATTTCCTTTATTAGTAATTTAAAATCATCTACAATTTGCTGTTTGCTACCACCTTCTTACATATCACTTTACTTACATGTTCTCTTATATTAACTCTGCTTCTTTTCACATTTATTTCTTACTTGTACAAACTTTTCACTGTCCATAAACTTTGCCTTTGCCTTTCCTTAAAATTCATCCATTAATTGCCTTTCCTTAAAATTTATCTAACTTATTAGTACAGTTTACTCCTAAAATAACTTATCCTCTCCTACCCCCTACCCCCCCAGTGAAAATGACTTGATAAAACACTGAGCATGCTTAACAACCGTCTTATAAAGTATTCTTCAAAACATGCTATTTATTACACACTATTTTCTAATGCCTAATCACAATTTATAATAATTTCAGTTTGTCATGAAACACACACATGTAGTAACATAACCTTATAACCTTCCCACATATATACAACCAACAAGTGGGAGTCTACAGCAGCGGTTCTTAACCTTTTTTGTGGTCAGCACCCCCTTGAATCTAAAAATTAGCTCTTGCACCCCCTTAAAAAAGTATGTGTATTTTTTATTTAAGAAAAAACATTTACTGCATAAATAAATGCCGTATTTATTTACAATGTATATTACTACATAACATAAAAGGCAATATTTAAATTTTAATGGCTAAGTTGTTGTTGTTTATTCATAATGATTCTATTAAAACGAGGCTCTTTATTTGAAAGGCTCTTTATCTGGCGCGTCATCAGATGTACTTGAGCGATTTCTGGCTTTTGTTTTGATGTGCAAAAGTGCTTAAAATCCCATTTCACAAAGGTAGGTGGTGGCAAATGGTAAAAGTGTCTCTAGTGCTGCTTTCGCCAGTTGTGGATAAGCTTCTAATTGTTTACACTAGAACTGTTCTAAGTCTAGTTTTTCAAATTCCATTTTCTTACGCGCATTAGCTCGTATTTCGATAAGATCTTTTAACAAATCGTTGTCGTCCATTGAATTTGGATCAAACAAAAATGGATTGAGTATCCATCTATTAATTTTGCTAATATTTCCAGTAGAAAAGTATCCATCAAATGATTCACTCAATTGCTGCAGTATATTATAATTTCTGGTATAATTGTTATTTTTTCATTTTCCAAAACTATTGAATCCAGCAAAGGAAAGTTTGCTGAATTCCCATGTTCAACTCGACTTCTCCAAAGTTTTAATTTTTCACTAGCTGTTATTATGTTCTTGCCAAATCCTTGCATTGAAGTGCTTCCTTCATTCATGTGGCTGAATATATCTGCTAGGTAGGCTAGGTTTATAGAGAACACGGTCGCCTAGTTCGTATTTTGTTTTTCACATTTTTGAACTTTCTCGCACCCCTGGAAATGCTCTCACGCACCCCAGGTTAAGAACCACTAGTCTACAGAAACATTTCGTTGAAGTGAACTCTCTACACGAACTTGGAGAATTTGCTCTGACGATGGATGAATATACGAAACTGGTCAGGAACAAAACCAATATGCATGCTACGATGGATAAAATACCGGATGTTAATCAACTATATTATACTAAGTTGCATTAAATGGATTTGTAAAACTTCCGGGTTTGAAGAATTAATCGTAAATGCCACTTTACGGAATGATTTTCTTAGTTTTTTTCGAAAACTGCATTAAATATTTTATTTATTTATTTATTTTTTTAGTTAGAATATCATTCTTTTTTCCAACATTTTTCGAAACGCTGTTGATTTTAAAGGGATTTTAAGAGAACCGTGTGCCATTAAGACTTTGCTGTAAAATTATTTTATTCAATTTTGTTGTAGATTAATTGACTATCAGGCAGATTACAGGGGTTGTAATTTATAAGAAACTAAAGTAATTATCTTAAGAACTAATAAGTATAATACTTCAATTTTCATCAGAGATATTTTTCCACGATAGCCTGATTTGTCCTACGGTCATCAACCGGTTTCGTGGTATTTGCCTATCATTAAGGATGTCTTGATAAATAATATGATAACACAGACTGGCACAGAGCAGAATCAGTTTACACACACTGTTGTGGAGGAAGAAGATTTTTCCTTTATACCTGACTAAGGTCACATGTTTATTTATTTATTGTACAGGTTGTATCCTGTTACGTTATTATGTATAATTTAAACAATATAAAAAGGCATTAGCTTGTTTATGTACTGTACAAAAATAATAGTATTTAAGATTGGTATCAATACAAATTTATAATATTAAGTTGTAAGATAAAGCGTTAAAATTAAGAATTAAAATATATAAGAAATTGTGAACAACTGGTCAATTTTAGTGAATACAAATAGAATTACTGTTTTAATTATAAGAATATTATGGTAATGAATTTTGTATTATCTGAATATATTTTATATTATTTAGTGTAAAATATATCAGAAAAATTAGTGAAATCAAAGTTATGTTACAAGAGCCTGGACTAGCCTTTTTAAAAAAAGAGTTTTATTAGAAATTACAACTATAATAAGAATAATAATAATAATTGCACAATTGCTTATATATGAAATTAGATGTGAACTGTCTGGTGGTGAATGGAGAACTGCCTGCCTGCTGGTCGGTGGTGGTATTTATATAAAAGCAGCCTTTGCTGACTCGGCACTGGTACTTTTCCGAGAGATGTGTCATAACTCCTCCCTCCTTAAGTTTGGAGCTCCTGCGACAACTGGCATGGAAGTCCAGGGTAGATTTGTGGTGGTGTAGGTCTTAGCTGGTCTCCTTCTGTCGATCCTGGTTTAGCCTTCTTTCTGAGGACATAGAAAACATACAGGAGGAGAGACAGTAGTAGAAGTATTGGGAGGATGATAAGGTAATAGAGGTGTGTCGTGCCACTGGGTACGTCTTCTAGCAGCTCCAGTGGTTCCATCTGTAAATTGATCCTGTGGAGGTCTTCGAAGGATATATTTCTGTTGGTGTGTGAGAATACCTGTGCAGTGATTGCGACGCTCCTTGAGTCTTTGTATATTGGTATTGCTTTGCTGTCCAGTAGAGTCTCACCTTGGTTTAGTTTTATTAGGCTAGTATTGGTTAAGAACATGGTGTCGTTGTGGCGGTCCTTGTTTATTACTATTCTGTTGGTTCTGAAAGTTAGGAAGTGGTCTATGAGGTTGATATACTTAATGAACGGCGCGCTTGACGTGTATATTGTCTTGCATGCTGAGAGGTTGATGTTGGATATGATCTGGCGAATACAGTCGTCCTGGATGATGGTCTTGTTGCGGCAATATATATCACCGTTGATGTCTTCACAGGTGGCTGTAAATAACTCATCTTGGAGGCGTAGGATCAAAGGAGGATGGACATGAATTGTCATAAGGTGGTTGTCTTTTTCTACAGGGTAGGATAAGAGGAAGTACATTTCGAAGGAGGAGGTTTTTAGGGGAACGCTAATGAAGTAGTAGATACTCCAGGTTTTTATTGAGCAGTGTACCCTGCTTAACTGCCAGAGTGCCTCGATGTCTGCTGTTATGAACGTGATATTGTGGGACTGTTGTAATGACTCAAGATCTTTAAGAGAGAAAATGCTAGGATGTATGGTGTTTAATCTACAGAAATCCAGAGAGTTTTCCATGTCGTCAATATGGTTGGCGATAAGGACCAGGTTAAGGAGAATCGAATTGAATTGCTGATTTATTTCAACCTGGCTAATTATAGGGTTGGAGAAGAAGGTTGTCATTTTGTCATTGTTAGTCCGTATAATTTGTATGTCGTGATTGAATTCTTCGATTACTTTTTTGTTCATTGCCATCTGGCTTTTTAGGTTGTTTTGGAGGTGAAAACTGTTACGTTCGATCGTGTTTATAATTTTGTCGTACCTTTCCTTGTCGTCACTGTCCATGTTTCCGGTTAGCCAGGATATGGCCTTACCTAGGCCGTTAATTAGTCCGCGTTTAGGCCGAGATTTATTAACTGTCAAATGGTCGAGTTTGTTACGAAGATAGTGATAATATTTAAAGAGTGATTTTATCTGTGCTGTCCGGTTGTGCTGATAGGTAGTGCCAATAATGTGATAAATTTTATCTAATTCCATATCTATTAGTTGAACGTCAGTAACGTGTATAAAAGTATAATATTTATCTATGACGTAAACTGGATTATGCGTCACTGGCAGAATTCCCGGGCCCAGACTCAGGTCTGTTATCTGTAAACTGTCGGCTAAATTCCCCGCCGTCAGCAGTTGCAGTATGCGTATCGTTGCCGTTAGTATGTGGGATGCGTGATTCATCGTTCTTATCTGTAACAGGAAGAGTTTGTTGTGTAAATTTTCTAGGTCTTTTTAATAGATTAGGATGTACTTTAAAAGATTTCCTTTGTACTGTAGCTAATTTAGTTTCTCTAGAATAATTTCCCCTTTTGAATTTGGGTTTAGCTTTTCCGTATTGCTTATCCCTAATAAATATTTCTCCCTCTGGTATTTCGATTTTTTCCCTAGTTTTGTTTAGTTTGTCTGTACGGGTCTCTTTTTCTTTATCAATTTTTTCTTTTATTACGCGAGCTATTAATTCCTTGTCATCATGATATTCTTTGACTCGTTGTTCTAGAATTAGGTCTTCTGCGTATGTATTGGGCTGTATCCCGAAAGTAATTTCATTAGGTGTCATAGTCAAGTTAGAGTTTATAGAGTTGTTGTAAGCTATTAACGCTAGTCTTAGAGTTTTGTATATGGGGCAATTCTTTTGTCTGTTTACTATGTTCATAATCTCTATGAGTGTTGAGTGTGCTCGGTTTATCAGTCCGTTGGAGTCTGAGTGGTTAGGGGTCGTGAAGTGTGTTTCTATGTTATTGTATTTTAAGAAATTCTCTACCAGTCCATTTTTAAATTCCGTACCATTGTCAAATTGAATCGTTTTGGGGCACGGGAATATGCTGAGGTAGTTTTCTAGTGAATTGACAATTTCATTTGCGGATGCCGTTTTGATTAGATAACCATACAGTTTTCTTGAAAAACAGTCTATCATAGTGAAAATTTGCTTTCCGTCGTAGTGTAGTATGTCTCCCTGTAGTCTCTCGAAAGGTTTGGAAGGAGTGGGGGTGATTTCGTAAACTTGTCTAATTGGTCTGCGTTCGTATTTAACTTCCTTACAGAGGGAACAGTTGTTTATTACTTTTGTTATCTGTTCTAACATTTTTGGCCAGTAGTAGCGTTTAGTTAGGGATCTGTATACTTCGTGTATGCCACGGTGTGCAGTTTTACCAACGTGATAATTTTGAATAGTTTCTTCTTGTTCCGCGGGGTCGGTTATGTCTAGTCTTTTTGTATAGTAGCGTTTAATTTTGACTGTTGGGAATTTGTCTTTTATTATGTCGGACAGGTGGGCAAAGATTTGGTCGTATATCTGTTCGTCCAGGGAGTCTTCGATAGGAGGGGAACACAGGACGCCGTACGTATGATTTGGTTGTAAGTATTCTAGGCAGTATTCGTCTATGTCGTTAGAGTATGGGTACCTGGTGTACCAATTGTAACGCGTTTTATTAAAAGGTCTGTTGATCGGAATTTTCGTCTCGGGGTTGCCTCTAGTTAGAATAATTTGGAATTTTTCCACGTTAATGCAGCGGGTTCTGTCGTCAATTACTTTAATTTGGCTGTTAGAGGATTCTTGAGAGTGTTGGGTTTGTAGGCTTTCGTTATCGTCTCCGGCGTTAATGTTTTCGTTTTCGGCGGTAGTGTTTCCGTTGTCGTCTTCGGCGTTAATGTTAAGGGCTCTGGCTAAGTCTTCTAGGATGTCGTCGCTATTTTCAGGTGAAGGGGCAGAAAGGAATTCAGTTAGGACTTCTTCTGGGTTTGGAGAGGCGGTTTCTAGGGCGTTAAGGTGTTGTTCCTCTGGTGGGTTTCGTGATAGTGCGTCTGCTACTACGTTAGTCTTTCCTTGGACGTACTTAACGTCAAAGTCGAAGTCGGCTAGTTGTAATTTCCAGCGGATAAGTTTAGAGTTTGGTTCTTTTAGATTATGTAGCCACTGTAGAGGTTTGTGTCCGTCTGTATGATAAATTTACGTCCGTATATGTAAGGTCTGAAATGTTTGCACGCCCAAACGATAGCTAATAATTCTTTCTCTATTGTAGAGTAATTCTCTTCTTGTTTGTTTAAGGTGCGGGAGGCAAAGGATATGGGGAGGTCTTTTCCGTCAATGTTTTGTGATAGGACGGCTCCTATCGCGTAGTTGGAGGCGTCTGTTGTAAGGGTGAAAGGTTTATTGAAGTTAGGCAATTGTAGGATAGGGCTGTTCTGTAGGAGGGATTTTAAGGTGTCAACGGCTTGTATGTAACTATCGTCAATTACTATGTCCTTGTCTTTTCTTAGTGAGAGAGGCAGGGGTCTTGCTATTTTGGCGTAGTTCTTAATCATTTTACGGTAGTAGCCGGTGAGTCCAAGAAATTGTTTGATTTGTTTCTGCGTCTTGGGAAGTGGAAATTTAGCGATGGCGTCTAGTTTGGCCGGGTTAGGTTGTATACCCTTGTCAGAGATGATGTGTCCTAGGAAGAGAAGTTCGCGTTTGAAGAATTCCGTCTTGTCAAGTTGAATTTTTAGATTGTGCTGTCTGAGTTTGTCAAAGACCGTCTTAAGGTGCTTTATATGTTCGTCTAAGCTGTCCGAAAAGATAATGATGTCGTCCATGTATACTAGTACGTTAGGGATCCTAGAAAAGAGGGAATTTACGGCCCTTTGAAATGTGGGAGGCGCATTCTTAAGCCCGAAAGGCATGCGCAGGAATTCGTAATGTCCACTTTCCGTCGAGAATGCTGTCTTGGGGACTGATTCGGGGTCCATTTCGATTTGATGGAACCCTGAAGCCAAGTCGATTGCTGAGAAGTATGTCGCGCGTCCTATTTTACCGAATAAGTCTTCAATATTCGGAAGGGGGAATTTGTCTTCGATCGTCTTGCTGTTAAGTTTGCGATAGTCTATAACCATTCTGATTTTCTTTTTACCGGAAGCGTCTGGTTTCTTTGGTACTACCCAGATTGGGCTGTTGTAAGGGGAATTCGAGTGCTGTATTATTTTATTCTCTAGTAGTTTGTCCACTTCAACCTGTACGTCTTTCCGATATATTTCCGGGTATCTGTAATTTCGCGTGTATACGGGGTTTTCGTCAGTCGTTCGAATTTTATGTTTCAGTAAGTCCGTGCAGCTTAGTTTGTCATGCTCTCTTTTGATTATTTGGGGGTAGTCCTTTATTAGTTTTATTACTTTATCTTTTTCCTCTGAGTTCATGTGCTCAGTTCTTATTAGTTTAGGAATTTCGTTTTGTATTTCTCTTAACCTACGTTCGTCGGACATTTCGGGACAATTGGTCATTACTACGTCCGGTATGCTTAAACTAATTTCCTGCGGTTCGTCAACATCCATAGGTTCCGGGCAAATGGCCATGACTTCTTTGGATTCAACTTCGCACAAGATTTTATTATTCTTAACACTATAGAGGCCTTCTTTAATTGTGACCTTATCATTTAGTTTTATATTCTCGTTAATTAATCCGTTTTTTAACTCTTTATTTTTTATCGGAAGTTCTATAAAATTAACTCCCTGTTCTAATTTTATTTCGTTTAGTTTATTTTCCGGGATGTCGAGTGTAAATTTTAAGGGGATCGTACCTTGAGGGTAAGAAAGGATATTTTTATTTAAGTCGATGCTCACGCCAAGTTCTTGCATGGTCTTATGTCCTAGTAAAATGTCATATTTGTCTGAAAAGGGAAAGAGGTGGAATTTAGTGTCTAACTTTACGTGAAAAGTATCTTGTATATTGAGGGTGCAAGATTGTTCTCCCTTCTTTTTACCTGCGGGTGTCGTTATTATGAATGGGTCGTTAGATAGTGTTACGTCAGTCGGGACAACGCTAGGATTTATGTAGTTCTCGGCTGATCCGGTGTCAACGAGCCATTTTCGTCCGTGTCTGTCTTCGAAGTGCGGGAGAGATTTGTCCACTAAATTTAAATTGTATTCGGGGGGCCTTCTTGGCTCCCGTGGCCAATGTCTAAAAAATGATCAAATTTTTCAGTGATTTTTTCAAGAGAATTTTCTAGTCGGGAAATCCTGTCATCGTATGTTGTGCCGGGTTCCGAATAATTTTCCTGCTGACAGTGAGTCAGTTCATGCGGTGAAATGTAATCTTTAAACCGGGGTCTGCCGGCAGTACGCATAGATACTGTGTTCTGAGAAAAGTAGCCAGGAGGTAGTCTGGGTCGATTAAAGGGGTGTTCAGGATTGTTTGGATGATTAGGATGGTAGGATTGTCCAACGTTCGGTCGTTGCGGTTGGGACTGGTAACGAGAGGTCTGGGGTGTAGGCTCTATAGGTTTGGGATTATATTCGATTGGTTTGTACTGGTAGCTAGGGGCTTGAGCCGTGGGGACGCGTGGTGCGAAGTGTTGTGGGCTTGGTCTGTAAGTGTATGGTTGTCTGTAAGGTTGTTGGTATTGGTTGTACTGGTTTGGTTTTCGAAATGGTTGGTTGGGCCTTTTGGAAGAATTCAGGTTAGCTACGATAAAAGAACATTTGTTATAAATTATGCTCCGTACTTCGTCTAGAGTGTTGGGGTCGAATATCATGATATGGTTGCTTAAGGTAGGAGGTAAGCATTTGTAGACATGAAAAATTATTTCTTTGTCTACTCTTGTTATTATTTGTTTTAGTGTGTCTGCTGTGAGTCCGTCCAGTTTAAGTCTAATATAAACTAAGTTCCGCAGCTCCTGTATCCTATTGACGAAGTCAATGGGAGACTCTCTAGCATGCATTTTTGTTTGGAAAATTTCATCTTTTAATATCTCGTAAGACCTCGAGTCGGCAAAACTTTCTCTTAAGTGTTTTAATAAATTTAGTAAGTGGTCCACATTGTTAGAGAGAAGGATATTTCTAGCGGGCCCTACCAATTTACTTTTTACTTTTATAAATAGAATGTTATGGTTGTAGTCCCTTTCGACTATATTTTCTGCGCAGACAGTAGCGAAAGCACTCTCAACAATCTCGCAGAAGAACGCTAGCTCGGAAGGGGTTCCGTCAAAGTAGGGGATGTGGTCATAGTCTTCTTTGGAGATTTTGTAATTTACTTGGGCCATTTCAGGGATAGTTTCTTTGGGGAGTACTAATTTGGAAGGTTTAATGATAGATGAGCTACTTACAACCTTAGTTCGCTGCTGTTGATTCGCCAGCTTGCCTTTCTTCTTGCTTCTGAGGATGGTCCTGGTTCTTGTAGGTGGGGGTGCTGCGAATTAGCCACTGATGTGGGAGCTTCAAGTCTTCCTCGAGACAAATGGTCGCAAGTGAGACAAGTGGTCGCACTAGACTTAAGCCTTCGCAGTCCCTGTTCGCGGGCGCCAGTTATGTTACAAGATCCTGGACTAGCCTTTTTAAAAAAAGAGTTTTATTAGAAATTACAACTATAATAAGAATAATAATAATAATTGCACAATTGCTTATATATGAAATTAGATGTGAACTGTCTGGTGGTGAATGGAGAACTGCCTGCCTGCTGGTCGGTGGCTGTATTTATATGAAAGCAGCCTTTGCTGACTCGGCACTGGTACTTTTCCGAGAGATGTGTCATAACTTCAATATGCAAAATGCTATTTCCATTTTTTGAGAGGAATATTGTAAAATATCAATGTGATGAGGTAATGAATTGAAATTGTCCATGAGTCCGAGATATACTGGAGAATTTAGAGTAATTAGAAGAGTAGGTCTTTTTTTTTTGTAGAGAAAACTGTTGCTGGGAATATGGAGGTCAAGAGAGTAGAGTAGGTCAAATGCTGTTATGTGGTAGTTTGTAATTGAATGTGATGTCACTGTAGTGTTATCTAAGTTGAAGAGGTTTGATCCCAGTCATTTCCATTAGCAGTTTATATGGAATATGAGTATAGACACCTGTTTCTCAGAACCAAATGAATCTTGAAAACCTTTTCTGGACTGCTTTAATTTGCCCTATATAAGAGTTTTGTTAAACTATACCTTCATTCTCTAGAATAGGACATATCAAAGATTTGAAAAAGATGATTAAGGTGCAACTATCATACAAAAAAAAAATCTGGCGTGAAACACTCACACAACTTTCTCTTACTCCAGTTCTCAAAATTATAATTGACAAATTTTAGAGTTTGTATACCAACTTTGATGAAATTCGTTGGAGTTCGTCGAAAACTAAAGCGCACATCCCGTTTACTAATTTTCTGAAACTCGGAATTCTAGCCGTCTATTTATTTCTAATTAATTTTGTTTGGATGGTAGAATTGTAATAATAGCACTTTAAAGAAAAACATAACCCCATCCCTATCCCAAATGTTTCAAATAAAAGTTTTAGCTCTTTGTGTGTAGTTGATATACCAAATTTAAAGAAAATCGTCGGAGCTATTTTTGCGAAAATAAAAAAAAATAAAAAAAAAAAAAAAAACTAGCAAAGTGCTAGTGTTTGTGCTATGCTGTCACATTCATACACACACACACACACACACACACACACACACACATATATATATATGTATTATTATTATTATTATTATTTGTCTGTGGGGAGGGAAACCCTACGCTATCCAAAGCCTCACTGGGCCCCCATTATAGCTAGCCCAAGAAAACAACAATAAGCCGGGTCTATAACAAAAATCCAGACTCGGCTCTAATCCATTCCGCAGTCCGAATAAATCGGACAATAACCTTAAGCGGAAATAGCCTAAGCTCTTCCACAGACATCCTATTCCAACCAAAAGTCCTGAACCTAATTTCCTCACAATCCAAGCAAACAGTCATAAGATATGGGTGTTTCCTCCTCTGTCTCACAGACTCTACAAAATGGATCCGGCATGAGCCCCATTATGTAGAGATGTCTCCTTAAACCACAATGTCCAGTAAGAGATCCAACCAGATGCCTGAGAGCGCTCCGTGAAAAACACAGCAACGTCTCACTAATGGCCTTGTCCGGACCCCCGATGAGCATTTTTGGACTGTCGAAAACCAACTGAGCTCATCCTTAAGGATGAATGCTGTGAAGCTGTCCATGTCTGGAAGCCTGACAGTCATGTGCCAGAAGACTCGCCAACAGCAGGCTCGGGACCAATGAAAGGAAGAGAGGCGCCTAATTTGGCAAACTTATCCACCTGCTCATTTCCAAAAATTCCCATGTGACCTGGCACCCATACTAGTAGCACATCCTTCAGAGAAGAAAGCTCTTCCAGTCTTTTAGAACATTGTAACATATATGTATACATATACATATATATATAGACCATTTGCTAAAAACCACTTTTTTTGACTCAGTGGACATCAAAACGGATATTTCCGGTGAAAACTCGATATCGAAAATTTGACACGATTACAATACTTCCTCTTACTAGGAGTAAGAGAAAGTAAAATTTATGTACTTCTATTTAAAAAAAATCTGGTGTGAAACACTCACACAACTTTCTCTTATTCCAGTTCTCAAAATTATAATTGACAAATTTTATAGTTTGTGTACCAAATTTAATGAAATTCGTCGAAAACTAAAAAACTGTTTAGCAAAAGCGCACTTCCGGTTTACTAATTTTCTTCAAACTCAGGATTTAGGCCATCTATTTATTTTTAATTAATTTTGTTTGGAATCGAATAGAGTTGTGTAATCAACTATGATGCCACTTTAGAGGAAGCTGTAATCCACCCCTACCTTAAAAGTTCCCTTAATGAATTTTCTTAGAGAAATGTTTTAAATAAATGTTATAGATTTTTGTATGTTTAGTTTATATGAGATGTTTCAAGAAAATCGTCGGAGCCATTTTTGAGAAAATCGCGAAAAAGTGAAAAAAAATCATTTAGTAAAATGGTAAAGTAAACGCACTTCTGGTTATCCGTTTTTTTTCAAACTCGGAATTTCAACAACATATTTAATTTTAATTAACATTATTTAGATGATAGAATTGTCTAATAAACTGAAATAGCACTTTAGATAAAAATCTAACCCTACCAAAACCCAAATAAGAGAAAGTAAAAAATGCAATACTTCCTCTTACCAGAAGTAAGAGAAAGTAAAAAAAACAACGAATTTCCATTTTATTTCATGTTGTTTTCTTTTTAAATTCCATGTTGTTTTCTTTTTAAATTCCATGTTGTTTTCTTTTTAAATTCCATGTTGTTTCAATTTTCAAAAGCCATTGTATATTATGGGTCCACTCATTAGAAATATGAAATTTAAATTACATTTTGGAGTAAATTTATATGCTCGTAATTAAATAATTATGTAAACCATCTTATTTTGAATGTTATTCTTGAGTAATAAAACTAAGATTTGATTTTGAATTATTACTAAATCAATTGATTATATTGGTTATTATATAGTAAAATAAACAGTGATTAGATATTGTACATAAACATATATATTGTAAAACAATTAAATTATATAGTAATGCCCGGCAATATTCACATGAGATATCTGATACTAACATACACATACTAACATACTCGTATATCCTGTTATATTACATTCACAACCATGCTCTCTGACATTCACTTATGCGTATGCGAATACTTTTTTTTTTTACTTTCTCTAACACCAAGTTACTGACAGAAATTATTCGAATAATGAATACATTTTTATTCTTTAAAATATTGTTTGAAAGCAATTCTTAATATAATTGTTTTCTTGAATCTTGTTTAATAATTTGTCGTAGTAGTTCTTTGTAGACTGTAGTTGTGTTCTAAGTTTGGGATCGGTTAATAGATGTCGGTTGAAATATTATGAAATAGTTGAAACATTAATTTTGCCCATTCGGGAGAGGCAAAATCCCCGGGTTATGGGTTATGTTCTTGATCTCGAACCCGTAGGCGCGAGTGTCTTAAGGAACCTCGAACAGATTCATTGGGTTTGCTGTCACGTTTTATTGTCCTGTCGTAAGTGTTTGATACTGGAAGAATGTATTATATATTTTGTATATTGAAATGGCTGGGCGTGATTGTGATTGTTTTGAGCTCTTTATTTACTGTTTCAATGATCTTGTTTTTTCACGAATACTTCTTTTGGGATTTCAGATAATGTTTCCCTGTGTTTTATTACTCTGTTTTTAATTGTGTTTAATGTAGAGAGTTTGTTTGTATAAGATTGCGAAGTATTTCAAAAGGTCTCAAAATGAATGGTATTAGTTGAATGCTAGAACTATAAAGTTTATGTAACGGCAAGAGAGAAAACAAACTCCCTCTGGTACTCTCTCACTTAAGCAAGCTAGAGTGGGGAACCTGTATGTAATCCAGAACAGATCGGTGCATCGATCAATCCATCAGATTCAACCATATACATCGCATCGTGTCGTAACTCTACTCCCACCTTTTATTCTGTAAAAATCATTACAGTCCAGTGCAATTTGTGTAAGCTTATAGCATATTGTAACAGTGTCTTCATATCTCGTCTAATTAATCAATCCCAATTTCTCCCTCATCAACTCCATTATATTTATTTTGGTTTCTAGATTCGCTTTATTAAATTCTTCTCAGTTTTTTAAGATTTTAATGAGTTCAACGAATGAAGCATGAAATCTTTCCGCATTCCGTTGGACTAAGGGTATTGTGAGCTGATCAGACATAAGTTAATTTTATGTAACTCCAAAAGTTCTTTTATTACTGAATTATTTATATTCTGGGCCATTGTCCGATCTGATTAACTTGGACAGTCCCCACTGTATGAAAAAATAATTTAGTTTATTAACGATTTCTATAGCTTGTCCGGATTTTTATTTTACACATATACTTGCGTGAATTTGGAAAAGAGGATGTGTTAAAGTGAGGAATTTACTTTCAAGTTACTTTTATCTTCCTATAATGATATCCTAGTTTTATTATTAAATAATTTTATTATTTTCTGTCTTTTGACATTAATTTTACTAATGATAATATTATTTGTGAATAACTAAAAAAATAAATTGGGCTGTCAATTATGGGAATAGTTAGTGACAAAATTTCTGTAAGAATTTGATTGTATTGTGATATCGTTTTCTTCTATAATTTTTACATCACTGATACCTATATCTTCTAGATCTGCCTGTACCATTATCGATTCCTTATCTCTGTCGTCTGATTTATTTGTTTGTTCTGCTGGGAGGTTGGTATTCTCCTCTTGTGAGTTTCCTTTTACGTCTGAGTTATTTTCACAAAATTTTCTTACTAAGTCATCAATAAACTTACTTATATTGTTTCATCTTTCTTACATCTTACTGAGTCATCAATAAACTTGTCAGCATGTTATGTGGAGAGATAGAAGTTACGATTAATTAATTAATTTCGTATTTCGGGCCCTTATTTAAATAAATTTCTAACATCTTACAATAGGTATTTCATTATTTTATATTTTTGCGTTTGATTCCCACCATTTATCTTTTTTATTAACAATCACAGTTTTATTAATTATTTCAAATTAGCCCATAATAATTATCTAATTAGTTACGTGGAAAGCCACTAGGTAGCATGCGCTGCCAGACCTGTCCGTCACAATGGAATTTGACCTCGTTTAACTTTTCGTACTGTGACGTGAATTATTAATAAGCGCGCAATACTTATGTTTACGGGAATTAATTTAATAAGAAGGAAAAAACGGATAAGACAAGAAAAGGAATTTTATTTTATTTTATTTTGTACATTGCCTTGAAGAATTAGGAGGCAGTACAGAGGAAGGCAAAAGTGTGGTTACACTTCGTGGGAAAAAGGAAAAAAAGGAGAAGGAGGTTATCTTGCGTGACGTGAGAGTGAAGTGGTGTGTGGCATGCCGTACTCTATGGAGGATTTTGGTAATTGATTCTCTGGCTATCGAGAATGTTTATTCGTCGGATATTGGCAGCTTCTTCCATCCTGGTCCACTAGAAGGCTGGGAGACAGACGATCCTAACAGGACTGTAGGGACTTCGCCATATCGGCGAATGGTCTGCCACGAAAGAGATGCAGTTGTGAGAGCGAGAAATTATAATTATATATCCTCTTTATTTGTGAGACTCAAAAGGTTTTTTTTTTTTTTAATTTTTAACTCTAGTTTCTTTTTATTTAGTTCTAATTGAACTTTTATAAATTTCAGTTTCTACTCTGTAATTTTGTTTTGGGAAATTACTAACTTACATTTATATTTGTTTTTCTTCTTTTTTTTTAGCTTACCCTAAACTCGTCTGGTTTCGTAATTCCAGACTATGCAAATAAAACAATAATTACGTGGCGCCTGGTTTAATTTAGTTATCTTCTCAATCTTCGCAATCACTTTTACTGTTGCTGTTAATATTAATTGATTTTGGGTATTTAGTATTTAACTATTATAGTTTCGCGTTTTTATTGCAGTTTTAACCACTCTCCTCACCACTGAGCTAGGGCCATTATCTTTATTATTATTATTATTATATTTGCTTCACCCGCAATTATTTATTTAATTTGTCTGTGTTTTCTTTTTTGATTGTCTCTTTCACATATTAAGTTCTGTCCGGTAAAAGGCCCCCTTTCTTGTATATGATTTAGTAATCGTATTCTTCAGTTTTAGTCACCACTTTATTAGTTTAGAGTTAAACTCTCACACTCAGAAAGAACAGCCACTGTAGGAGTTTCATACGAAATTTCATAAGAAACTGAAATTTACTTACCAACAATAAAAAAAGAACTATTAGCTGTCGTATGTAGTAACAGTTAGCCAAGCTATTGGGGACTTCCATATGTATGATCCCCAACACTTCAAAATGGTCTTTCCGGATATGAAAAAAAAACAAGAGTCCACTCAATGAAAGATTTTTGATCAAACGATCATTAAACATCAAAAAATGGCAGAAAATTGTGAAATAGTTAATACTTTTGACAAAGAGGGCCAAACGCGAAAGTTAAGTAAGTGGCCTTATGAAGGTTGTAGAGGGTGGGAGAAGCTTATATTTGGATTAATACAAATGTGTTCCTTATCTCAGTCTGACAATATAACAACATCCGGTTTTAGTCACTTTCACACCAAGATTGGCGTAGAACCCGTACATTGTTCATGTTTTGATTTCTGTTCAATGTTAAAAAACGTCCAACTAAATGAAAATTTGTTTTAATAAATGACTAGCTGTACCCGGTCCGCTTTGCTGGCCCCCTAATATATATTTGAAAGTAAAAAACTTAATTTATTTTATTAGAAAATATTTATTGAAATGAAAAATACTAAGAGTGAATTGGAAAAACAAATTTTTTTTTAATAAAAAATTTTAATGATATACAATTAACAGAAATTAATTTGTTAAAAATAAGATTTTGATTATTAATGCTTTTCGAATGAAAAAAATTACTTTTCTTATTGCAATGCTTTTTGTTACACAATATTTATTGTTCTCCCTTCCGGGGCATATACCTCGTATTTACAATGCGGAAGGTTTGCAAGTTGCATACAGTGCAATGCATACAGTTGACCATGCGAAAAACATGGGTTTTCCGCGTACTTCAAGTGATTGGCCTTGTGCTTTGTTATGGTAATGGCAAAAGCGAGCCGTACCGGAAAATGTAATCGTTTAAACTCAAAAGGTGTTTCTGTGTTTCTGCCCCCTTATCATGGGGATCCGGGGCAGAAGAACGTTTTCACCTTTGTATTTGCTAATTAAAATGGTTGCTGCTAAAACATTATTAATTATTTTTTTCACGGCAAGTCTAGTTCCATTGCAGAGACGTGGTAGGTTGATGTTTCACAGAAGGATACTAGTAGCACCAACTTTCAAATGTAGAATGTGAGATGGCAAATCAAGCGAGTTTTCAATTCAATGGGATAATTAACTGATTCATCCTGATTCATAACAGCATCTATATTGTTGATTCAATGAAACACCAACCATTCCTCGAGTTTTGCCATTACGTACAACGGACATTCATTTTTATGAAGCGGACAGTCTTACTGATTGACGGACGTGCACTGTACGAATTATATGCGTAAAAACCGATTTTTCGTATCTTCTAAAAAACGCCACCTATCGAAAATTTCGTTTACTAAAAACAATCTATACTTCAGCCTCAACAACATATACAGGGTGGCCCAAGGTATATGGATAACGACTTTTTCTCGGAAACTAAGATAGCTAGAAAAAACTAAAAATACGTGACCCTGTAGTTTTTTGTTAGAAATCCAAATTTTATTTACAAATTAGTTTTGATGCTTCCAGAAGCGAGATACAGGCACCAACTTCATTTTTTCAAATGGGGAGGTGTGGTTTTTATTTAAGAAATAGATTCCTCTATTTTTTGTAAGAAAAATTTACTTGAACTGTTGTTTTCTTTGAGCGATATTTTACAAGTTATGCATGAAAACATGATTATTATAAGAAATTTCAAAATGATATTATAACGGTTTTTTTGATTGAATAAGAAGAAAAGTATTATTTTATTATAAATTTTACTCTTACTTTTAATTACAGATCTTGCCTCCACCATTAGAGATGTATATCTTGGTCGTAAGGTACAATTAACAGGAAAAAGCATGTGTATGCATCTCAAATGGTGGGGACCAGTTCGAGCAAGATCTGTAATTAAAAGTAAGAGTAAAATTTATAATAACACAGTATTTTTCTTCTTATTCAATCAAAAAACCGTTATAATATCATTTTTAAATTTCTTATAGGAATCATGTCGCTCAAAGGAAAAAACCGTTCAAGTAAATTTTTCTTACAAAAAATAGACGAATCTATTTCTTAAATAAAAACTACACCTCCCAATTTGAAAAAAAATGAGTTTGGTGCCTGTATCTCTCACTTCTGGAAGCACCGAAACAAATTTAGAAATTAAATTTGGATTTCTAACAAAAAAAACCTACGGGGACACGTATTTTTTAGTTTTTTTTTCTTGCTATCTTAGTTTCCGAGAAAAAGTCGTTAACCATATACCTTTTGGACACCCTGTATAAATTTGACAACATTTGAGTCATTAATTCTCGAGATTTGCTATTACGTACAACAAACATTGATTTATATATATATAGATATATAGTTTGTCCTTTCACCGTTATTATATTGAAATCTCAACAAAAAATAAGTAATATTGATATGAATTTTTCTACTTACCTACCCGGTTCTATCCCCCCCCCCTTAGTTCACCGATGAAAACTAAATGTCACTAATATTTGACGTTAGCAATACTATTGCTACATTTTCTCTTACAGCAATAGGAGAAAGTTAAAAAGCCTGCTACAAGATAATTTCTCATTCATAATTTTAGTAAATAAATGAGCAGTAAAAAAAAAATCAATAGTAATTAAACAATCATTAAACACAGACTGTCCGAGGTAGGTAGAATGTGAAATACATAGAGTGAATGAGTGTGATATACGAGAATGAATTTGTCGAACAAATTGCACTAGAGGTAAATTCCATATTACTGTAATTTTGCTCCACCGTTGATGACAGCCGTACGATTGATTACCAGGTAAATTTGCAATATTTAAACACCCCAGCCCAATATTTTCATACGTCATAACGAACGGATAATACCGTCCATCTATATATAGCCAACAAAAATAAAATATTGAATAATACTTACTCACATATATGTTAAATACGTACACACATAAGTTATTTCAAATATTAATATTCACTCTCTCTCTCTCTCTCTCTCTCTCACGGTATTACTCTGTTGTTACATTATCTAAATAATTCTCTTTAAAAAATAATTATTTCTCTCCAATTCATATTAAATTGTTTAATTTATTTATATCTGTTTCAATATTTAATTTTCTCAGATAAATTAATTTATTTTTAATAGCATTTTTGTTAAATTAAGAAACATGATAAATTAATTTAATTAAATCTTGTTTTTTTTTGTTTGTTTTTTTTTTTTTTTTTTTCTTCAAGAGAGAGTGTGAGAGGGAAACTTCAATATCAAACTGTTTATTGAAGTTTATTGAACAATGTGCCCACTTCTGATTTAATCAATTTCTAAATTTTCATTCTGTTCTCTCTCTTTCTTTTGCTTTATTAACAGTTTGGTCTTATTTACAACTAACTTTTATTAATCACCTCAGAAACTTTCTTTTGCCGCTAATAGCAGAGACTTTATTGACACAATAACCCAAGGAAGTCGAATAATGTTAATTTTTTTTTTTTTTTTATTCAATCAAAAATTCTAATGTGAAATATAAATACTCATATCTGAGAATTATAATTGCAAAATTTTCCTTCAAATTTTTAGTTTTCTTTAATGTTTTGGAAAAACTGTAGCCATGCTTTAAAAAATAACATTTGAAAAAGGAAGTATAACTTTTTTAACTTCAATTTTCCCTGAAAAAACCATTAAAAAAAAAAATAAATAACATTATTCAGTATTGCCCAATCTCTCTCGGTTAATAGGTCTTGACATAAACCTTCCTGTCGGATACGGTGCTGGTAGATAGTAGATTCTGTGTAGTCGATGTTTTAGGGTGCTGGATAGTATAGAAAAACTTTGAGAAGTTAGGTCTTAATGTACACTGTTTGTATAGAATGTGAATATTTGGTACCTCAAGGACTGTAATTTAGAGTTAGAATATGGTAGCGTGAGAAGAGAGTGACAGACTAACTGACAGAGTGACGGTTTGCGAACGATGGTCGTTGATTGTTGAATGGCGTTTGAATCATAATGTTGGCTGATTGCGCCTTATCTTCTGAAAAGCGCCACCTATCGAAAATTTTGTGTACTAAAAACAATAAATACCTCAGCCTCAACAACATATATAAATTTGACCACATTTGAGCCATTAATTCTCGAGATTTGCCTTTACGTATAGATATATGTTTTGTCCTTTCACCGTTATTATATTGAAATCTCAACAAAAAATAAGTAATATTGATATCAATTTTTCCACTTACCTACCCGGCTCTACCGCCCCCCTTAGTTCAGAAAACTAAATGTCACTAATATTTGACATTAGCTATTAGCTATTGCTATTTTTTTCTTACAGCAATAAGAGAAAGTTAAAAAGCCTGCTGCAAAGTAATTTCTCATTCATAATTTTAGTAAATAAATGAGCAGTAAAAAATCAATAGTAATTAAACAATCATTAAACATAGACTAGCCCCTAGTCTATTCAAGTTCTCCTTCCAATATCCAGATTTGTTTCTTCGAGTCCCCCTCAGAGAGTTACTGGTAGGGAGACATTTCAAGGCGAAAGTCCTGTCTCAGCGATCCATTACAATTGCATAGAAGTTGGCTGCAAGCCTACGCTATCCTAACCTTATTGGCTTCAGGTAATTACTGGTATTGAGTCAGAGTACCCTCACCAATCCTATCTGTTTAATTAGATTGAGGGGTCTGGAGAGAGACTCCTGCTTGATAGCGTCGGTGTTACCTGCCCGAAGAGGAAATCTCAGAAGAGGAAGAGGAATCTCAATCACATAAAACGTGCAGTGCTGTTCCCTCTTCTTCCTGACAAAACTAGAAGATCTTGCATTGCCACAAGCTACAGAATGGTTAGGCTAATGAATAGCAAAAGGTTTTATGGACCTCTCGGAGGGAGAGACAATCTACCACCACTTTCCCGCCTACTTTGAATGCCCGGTACCCAGACAAAAATAAAAAACATATTTTGGTTACTAATTTTCTTGAGGATGCCCAAACAGACGGTCTTGAATTGACTTGGTAGGATTACCGAAATAACACAGCTCAGATTAGCCCCATATACACCCTCTTCCGTCTAGGAGCCGCCTTCCTTATACAACATAGAATAGCCTAATATTTAGCGGTCCATTCTCCCAAACCCCTCTGTCCGATATCAGAACTTTTAAGAGCTCGTCAAAGGTTTTCTTAGAAGTCATTATCGGTGAATAGTCCAAGATTTTCTCTGCCTCTTGCATGCGCTGACGGTAAATAAAAGATCAAGTTTGAACTTGCTGTGTTATTTGGTTTAGCCATTCGTTTAAAATATTGTTTTTCATACCCAATTTGAAAATTTGACACAATTACAATATTTCCTCTTATAAGGATTGATAGGATTGATAAGACATGAAAAAGTAGTGTACTATCGTACACCTTTTTACTGCATAATAATAAAATGCTTAAATCCTCAACTTAACGTTAACACTACACGCTTAGTATGGACAAGTCCAGTTTTTTAACTATGAGGATTTTAACTTTACCTCAGCTAGGTTTTCGAGGTAACCATAGTGACTGTTTCAAATCCGACTTTTATCTAAAATATTGTGAATATTAATTCTGGAATATTTTGTTTTTAACAGCTGCTGCTACAGAATGGACTGAATGGTCAGCTTGCAGTTCTACATGTGGTCTTGGAGTACAACATAGGAAAAATCTTTGCGTAGAAGATACATGCATTAAAAGGAAAGAAACAAGGCCTTGCAATTCAGGACCATGCTTTAATAGACGCAGAACTAATTCAGGTAAATTATACTCAATAAATATAGAGTAAACATTAAGACAACAAGTTGCAATAAAACAATAGCGTCTTTCTGCTCTTTTTGCATTTTGGGTTTCCTTTATGTTTGATATCATTCCAAGACCACTGACGCAAACATCTAATTTTTTTTTCTGTATGTCTGATTGGTCTGATGTCTTATAGAAAGGTTGCAGATTTTTTGTTGGAACTTGAAAATTTAGTCTTAAAGTTGGTTCCTTTAAAAATCGTGGCAATTCTTTTGTTTCATTTGGCTAAACCACTGTCATAAAGAAGGGTGAATCGTAAAACTTTAAATATCTTCTTTGGTGTTAGATTTCTGTGGTGTAGCTATTCCTCTTTCTCATTTGATACGCACCTCTTAGCAACACTTAAATTCTTTAGAACAGCTGTTTCATAGATGAAATATAAAAGGTGAAGATCCAAAAGTACCAGATAAAACGTTCACTCTTTAGACGTATCACTTGGCGTGGATTATCTAAATCAGACTGCGCTTCATCTCGCCGACATAAGATTCAAACGACAAAAACCAAAGCAACATTACTATTTATTAAGCGTTAAGCATTACTATTTACTTGACAGACAGTCAAAACTATAGCTGGTTTACAAGTCAAAGTACATATTTACAACAAACAACAGAAGCGGATATGGACTTGAAGAGCTCTAGAGAATCTAACAACTATCATCTCCAAAATTCTCAGTCATTTAACCAAGATTCTACATAATGTTTTTTAACATAACCAATTTCATAAAAGACCTGAACAGACCATTTATCAAGAACTTCATGACATCTGCTTCGTTTCACCCTCGCCTAACTAGTCATCCCAAACCACTAATTTACCAGCTGTTGTCGTTAACATTTCCATGCACGATAGAGATCACTAAATAAATAATGTTTTGGAAAGTCACTAATGGGTGACTAATTTCGTCCATGCCTCTTTTAATTAGGTTACTTTCTTTTTCAGAAGCTTTATTCCTTTGATTCGAATTATCGCATTATTAGTATCAGAAATCAGTTTAGTGTTGACGGAATGAAAGTAGACGTTATCGAAATGTGGCCTTATATTTATCAGTGTGAGTTTTATGAAGGGGTAGTGTGTGTGGTTGATGGTTAAGATAGAGTGAGAAATTTAATATATAAAGAGATGTCCTTCGGGCTAGCTAGTCTTTCAAATAATCCACCGCAAACACAGATAAATATAGATTAAAAGGGATCAAAATTAATTCTAATATAAATCATATAATGCATACTTTTGTTATTAATCCTTCAAAGAAGTGAACAGATAAACCATATATGTATTATTGTGGTGGTTGGTTCCGCAGAGCTGGAAAGCATCAGAGACATTCCGTGGTAGCCTGCTTCATTTTGTGGTCATCGACCGGTTTTCGCCCATCCTCAGATACGTTTTTCAGACAGTGTGACAACACAGACTTGCACAGAGCAACTTAGTTTCACACTAACTGAGACGTATTTTTAAAATACTAAACTCTTAAACTAGGTAAAGGGATGTGGCCAGATGGGTGGGAAAACACGTGTTTGGGTTGTTAAAGGGCAAATTCCTTGGACCCCCACGTGTTGTGTCCACTGTAAGAAAAGAATTTGCCCTTTAACAACCCAAACACGTGTTTTCCCACCCATCTGGCCACATCCCTTTACCTAGTTTAAGAGTTTAGTAATTTAAAAATACACCTCAGTTAGTGTGAAGCTAAGTTACTCTATACGAGTCTGTGTTGTCACACTGTCTGAAAAACGCATCCTGAAGATGGGCGAACGCCCGAAACCGGTCGATGACCACAAAATGAAGCAGGCTACCACGGAAAATGTCTCTGATATATGTATAAATATTTGATCTGCATTGACGCACGTGTTATTCACCGAATAAATTACCTACGAACATAATAGGTTTGTTTGTGCAGCGAGTTTGTGATATTTCCTGACAGTATGCAAACTGGTTTCACTGCGCATGGTCCACATCATGCCAGTTTGTAACTGTTTGAAACTTAACCTGCAAGAAAGCTTTGTGATCAGTATTGTACCGTATTGGTTATAAAGCATTCAGGAAGAAATAATGAAAGGTTAGTTATACAGTTATTAGCTCATAAATCTGAATTAAATTAGCTCATACATCTGGTAAGAAATCAGTTTCATTAAAAATAGTTAGGATATAGCAAATAAATAACTAGATATTGAGAGTACGGCAAATAAATGTACGAGATATCTATTCGCATACTTGACTGACTGAGATCGCACAGAACAGCAAATTGTTCTAAGTGGTTATATTCACAAACTAAGGTTAATCAAAAAAATAAATAGAATGGAATATTGGCTAAGACAGTGGGAGAAGCAGAATAATAAATAATTAAATGCATTAAAACGGCTTTGTGCATGCGTCGGACTGGCAGTTGAAATAGTTGGAGCTGTGAGATCTGCCTGCTATGATAGTTCACAAACGGTTTGCCAATAGTTTGAGAAACAGCACGAACACATTACTTTGAGTTGGAAACCGTTTGAGTTTGAGAAATTGCTGCACGAACAGCGTACTCTCTGTGCGCATGCTCCTGACGATTTGGGACTGCTGCACGAGCAAACCTAATATAAAACGAAAACTTTCATTAATAGGGTTAGAAAAACTTAATTAACAAAATAAATATTTGAATCACTTAGCTCGTATAGGTATTATAGAACCCCAGTGTTTTTGCTCAAGGCTCCTCACCAGATACTTCCACATTCATATTTGTCATTTTCATTTTTCATCAGGCAAAATTCATCACTTTCTCATTCTGTTACGAGAGAAAATATTGCAAGTGTCTCCATCTCCGGAGTTAGTTTAACACATTCCGTGTTGTTATCTCCAACACCAAGTTAGAGGATCGATGACGTCTAGTCACCTTGCTTTTAAACCCCAAATTTATTAAGAAACTGAATAAATAAAACAAAATAGTCTGAGTGTTTCACAACAAGCTTTTTACTTCCTCTTACCTCCTAGTAAGAGGAAGTATTGTAATTGTGTCAAATTTTCAATAACGAGTTTTCACCGGAAATATCCGTTTTGAGGTCCCCTGAGTCCAAAAAAGTGGTTTTTAGAAAATGGACTATTGGGTGTGTGTGTGTGTATGTGTGTGGGTGTGTGTGTGTGTGTATCTATGTGTACAGCATAGCTTAAAAATGAAAAACCGTAGAAAGTCGAAACTTGATATTCCGTTTACATATCACCAGGGATCTGACAGTACGTTATCTGTCAAAATTCCTCAACCGGAAGTACCACTTTATTATTTTTTTTTGCGATTTTCTAAAAAATGGCTCCAAAGATTTTCTTGAAATTTGGTACATCAATTACACATATAAAAAACTACAACTTTTATTTAAAACATTTCTCTAGGAAAATTGATTTAAGAGCAATTTTAGGGGAGGGGTGGAGTTATGTTTTTCTCTAAAATGCTATCATAGTTGATTATATAATTCTATCATCCAAAAAAAATAAATAGATGGCCGAAATTATGAGTTTCAAGAAAATTAGTAAACCGGAAGTGCGCTTTTACTGAACAGTTTTTTTCAGTTTACGACGAATTTCATTAAATTTAGTACTTTAACTATAAAATTCAATTATAATAATTTCGAGGACTGGAGTAAGAGAAAGTTGTGTGAGTGTTTCACACCAGATTTTTTTATTTATTTCATTTATAGTCTTTCTATGTATACGACATAAATATCCATCAAAACTTCACCATTATTTCAATATCTTATTTCTTCTCCAACACTTTAACATTTGAATAAAATTATTTTACCAACAAAATGAGTTTATTTAAAATAATAAAATTATTTAAATGTCAGATAAACATTCAACAAAGTTTTTGGAAAATGAAATATTATTTCCTCTGATCATTAAAGAAAATAATTCACTGGACCAAAAGTTGATTTGTACAGTTTTGTGATTGTTTGTTTCCCTTTTTTGAAGTGAAAGAGTTTATAATGAAATGTACCATGAAGCCAAAACTAATTTACATTATTGTATTTTGAATGATCTGTGATGCAAGAATTAACTAACTGAGCAAGCTAACAACAATATTGATACACGACAACACAGCCAACAGGTCATCTAACAATCGTACTATACTCTCTCTACAACTTGATAACAAATTTTGAAACATTCAAAGAGTTTATGTTAATCATTTCATCATGATAATTTATTCATTCCTATATACACATAAAACTTGTAGTTATGGTAAGAAAACTGATAAAAAAAAAAAAAAGTATGGTGTTATCAAAATTAGAATTTTTACAAAAAAATCCCTTACATTAGTGGGGATTTTATTTTTAGGCACAAGGACAACACCAGACGGATGTTTACATTATAACAGTAACACCCCTGTCAACCCCGCAAAACTTGTAAAACAGCAGTTTAAAATTAGGCCAAACTCACAGATCCCCAGGATATCCCTCTAAATTCAGTTTCGAGAAATTCTTTGGTGGCTTCCAGTTGAATTACATTTACAGGTAAACAAATATAATCTCTCATACTTCCGCCATTGTATGGTTAATATAGTAATTAGCGAGAGTAATAGTCTAACAATCAAGTCAAAATACAACCCTGAAGAAGCCTATTGCAATTTTTTGGGCGAACATTGATTTGTAGTAAACCAAATGACACGGGTCTGAAACCGAAGAACCTAAATGTTGTGCAAGTATAAACCGCCACCACCTTTAATTAGGTTTGTTGCGCGCCCAACTATATATGGGGAGCATATTTTTATTTTTTAACCAAATCCTATGGAGACCATATTTTTACATTCTCTTACTCCTAGTAAGAGGAAGTATTATTATTATTATTCCCAAAAGGGGAGGGAAGTAAACCCTACGCTATCCAAAGCCCCCTCGGGCCCATATAGCTGCCCCTAAAGAATACCTACCACTGGGACTAGAATGAAAATCCAGGCCCAGGTTTTAACCATCTAAGTTTCACAACAGACCGAACAAATCGGACCAAAACCTTAAAAGGACACAGCTTAAGATCCTCTACCGACATCCTATTCCGGCCGAAGGTCCTAAACCTAATCTCCTCACAACCCAAACAATTCGTCATCAAATGCATGGGTGTTTCCTCCTCAGTTTCACAAACTCTACAAAAAGGGTCAGGCACAAGTCCCATTATATAGAGATGTCTCCTTAAACCACAATGCCCAGTGAGGAATCCAACCAGATACCTGAGGGAGGTCCGTGAAAGACATCGGACCCCACTACTCAAAGCTCCGTCCGGGCCCCCAATGAGCATTTTAGACTGCCGACAACCCACTGCACTCATCCATAAGGATGAGTGCTGTGAGGTCATCCACGTCTGAAAGCCCGACAAACATGTGTCAGAAGACACACCAACAGCAGGCTCTGGACCAATGAAAGGGAGAGAGGCACCTAATTTGGCAAACCTATCCACCTCCTCATTCCCAAAAATTCCCATATGACCTGGAACCCAGACCAGAAGCACATCCTTTAATGAAGAAAGATCTTCCAGTCTTCTAGAACATTCCAACACCAATCTGGAAGTGAAGACACATGAATTAAGCGCCTTCAACGCAGCCTGGCTATCCGAGCAGATACAAACACCTTTTAAATTAGTGTTACGCACCCTCTCATCCAAAATACAGCAAAGAATTGCATAAACCTCAGCCTGGAAAACGGTGGCCCACTCACCAAGAGGCGCTACCAAATGATCTCCCGTCTCAAAATAGACGGCAGCCCCAGACCTACCATCCATCCTGGAACCGTCCGTGTAGCATCGGAGATAATTCTCAGGAATCACACCAGACGGACCCAGGGTTAACCAATCTTCCCTAGAAGGCAACCTAACCCTGTAGGAATGACCAAAGACAAAAGTCTTCAAATTCCTATCAGAAGGGAAACCTGTAATGGGAATCCTTAAAAGCATCTCACGATAAATGGTAGAATGACCATATCGCTTACCCTGCCAAAAACCTGCCTGTTTAATTCTATAACAGGCTTTCATTGCCTGGTTTTTCACCTCCACAAAAAGAGGTGGAATCCCTAACAAAGTCTCCATAGATGCGGTCGGTGTCGTCCGAAACGCTCCAGTCACCGCCAGACAAGCCAAGCGTTGGACTTCTTCCAACAGCTGCCTAGCAGATCGTGTTTCAATGCGACGCCACCACACCAAAGCCGCATATACCAATCTAGGTTTAATGACCATACAATAAATCCAGAACATCATCTTGGGAGTGATTCCCCAGTTCTTACCTACAACTCTTCGACATTGCCAAAAGGAGATTATCGCCTTTTGATGTTGTGTCTTAACATGTTCCGACCAGTTCAATTTACTGTCGAGAACTACTCCAAGGAACTTCACTGATTTGCTAACCTGTATGGAAGTACCTAACAACCTAGGAGGTGTAAAACCTACTATCTTCCTTCTATGAGTAAATAGAATTGCCTGGGTCTTAATAGGATTAATAGAAAGACCCTTATCCTGTGTCCAACAATACACCATGTTAAGGGCGCTTTGCATTAGGTCCGAAATAGTGGACAAACAGCGCCCTAACAATAAAATAACACCATCATCGGCATATGCTTGCACATAAAATCCCGATGAATTCATCCTAACCAAAAGGTCATCCATGACGACGCACCACAACTTAGGTGAGAGACAACCCCCTTGAGGGCAACCTCTCCCCACTTGTACTATCATGGTGCGCCCGCCAAGGGAAACCTGTATAACCCTACTCCTAAGATAGACACCTATCCAATTGATTAAGACGGGATGTATACCTTTTCGTACCAAGGCATCTTCCAGAGCATCAAAGAGGAAGTATTGTAATCGTGTCAAATTTTCGATATCGAGTTTTCACCGGAAATATCCGTTTTGAGGTCCCCTGAGTCCAAAAAAGTGGTTTTTAGCAAATGGTCTCTGTGTGTGTATGTATGTGTGTATGTGAACAGCATAGCTCATAAACGAAAAATCGCAGAAAGTTCAAACTTGATATTCCGTTTCGGTATCACGATGTGATCTGACAGTACATTATCTGTCAAAATTCCTCAACCGGAAGTACCACTTTACTAGTTGGATTTTTTACTTTTTTGCAATTTTTCTCAAAAATGGCTCCGACGATTTTCATTAAACTTCAAACATCAACCACACATACAAAGAACTACAACTTTTATTTGAAACATTTCTCCGGGAAAATGCATTGAAGGCCACTTTTGGGGGAGGGGTGGGTTAGGTTTCCATCTAAAGTGCTAATTCAGTTTATTAGACAATTCTGTCATATAAATAATGTTAATTAGAATTAAATATATTGTTGAAATTCCGAGTTTCAAAAAAATCGGATAACCGGAAGTGCGTTTACTTTACCACTTTACTGAATGATTTATTCACTTTTTCGCAATTTTCTCAAAAATGGCTCCGACGATTTTTTTTGAAACTTCGTATATAAACTTAAACATGCAAAGATCTACAAGTTTTATCTAAAACATTTCTCTGGGAAAGTTCTTTTAAGGGCACATTTAGGTGAGGGGTGGGGTCAGATTTTCATCAAAGTGCTATCCTAGTTGATTATACATAATTCTATCATCCAAACATAATTAGTTAGAAATAAATAGATGGTTGAAATTCCTAGTTTCAAGAAAATTAGTAAACCGGAAGTGCGCTTTTACTGATCAGTTTTTTCAGTTTTCGACGAATTTCATTAAATTTGGTACACAAACTATAAAATCGTTCGTCATTCGTCATTTTGAGAACTGAAGTAAGAGAAAGTTTGTGAGTGTTTCACACCAGATTTTTTTTTTTAACCAAATCAAATCAGATAGTCCCTTATTGTATAAGCACAGAGAATGTGATCAGGTCAAAATTTTCGAATTAAATTTTTATTTAGAAATTCAATCAAGATTTGAAGTTCTTCAAGTGTGAAAATAAATTTAAAAATGTATAATATAATTATCAGGCAAGAGCTTTCAGGTCTTATTCTCTCTCTCTCTCAAAAAAAAAGTAGTTTTATCTCTAGGTTGTTTCCCACACTAACACTCCCCAATCAAGCCTCCCGGTCTTGAAAATCAGTGACCTTCTGTTTACCTAAATCTTCTATCGGAATCTAGTTAACACATATGATCTAACTCTAAGCTTGAATAACGCTGGTACTGGTCAGGTTAATATACAGTTTCACTCTCTCCATCTGCGTACCACATAGTGGTGACCTCCTTCTCAATGGTATGCAGATGACTAAGCTACTGAAGCATGCCCGATCAGAATTCACAACCAAGTTTACTAAATGTCTTCTACTTAGATCCAGCAAATACTTTATGACGTCTTGTCTAACTATTGAAAACGGCTGGGCCATCAAAGCTGGAAAAATCTTGCATTTTATGCTTCTTTTGTAGGTTCTGACCGTTTTTCAGATTCTCATCCATCGCCAGAGTATTTTTACATAGTTGATGTACAGAGTTGACTTCAACTTTTAGTTTCACCATTCACCTCACTGAATGAGTGAATCACTTCTCCTCTTCTAATTTCCCTTGAGGCTGCCAAGACAGATTCAGGTCCTCAAACTGGTGTGCCAGAACTTTCTTTTGCTTTTACTAGCTTACCTTTTACTAGCTTGATTCGCTTCATTCATGAAGGCTTCATTTATACCTTCAAACCTGCTTGATATATATATATATATATATATATATATATACTTGATATCCACTAGTTTATTTGTTTATTATTTTTTTACTAGTTTATATTTTTATTATTTACCACAGTCATTGGCGCCTGGAGCCTACTTAGTGTCCTACTGCCCTCCGGACAATGTTATGCCATTGTAGACAACACTGTCTATCATCGGACGGTAAGCTATAGAGGCTCCTTGGAAAAGAATATCTAAGGGACCCGGGATCTCCGTGTGGGAATTCATTAATGCTTTCTTATTAACCTTGTCTAAGTTCGAGAGTAGGTTATTGTCCCTATTTTACTCTAAATTCTATACCTATATCTCGAAATCTTTTAATTTAACACCACTTCACAAGTGAGTCTAAGAAATCCCTTCATCGCTTCTTCTACAATCAGAAGATTGCAGTGGCTCCAATTTCAACAAGACTTCAATTGCTGCAGTTGGCTTAGTTCTCATGACCTACAAAAAAAAAGAGCATGTTATGACGGATGAAATCACAGATCTAGTTTAATTCTTTCGTTGTCCTGACTAGAATCCATCATGTTAGTCCATTGCCTCTTCCATTCTGCTAGTCTCCATTTCTTGTTAATACTATCACATTTTTGATTTGAAGCTGAAAAACAGGTTCAGGTCCACAAAGTGGTGTGCTAGAACCTGCAAGCTTATGAGCTTTTTCATTCTTCTTTGTCTCTGCTTGTCTAGGAATCCAGAATATCTAACTATCCTCCTTTGAGCATAGATATCTTCTACAATCTTCTAGTAGCTTTGAATTGCAACAGGGCTTCATTCGTGCTTCAAAACTGTTTGACAATTAGAAAAGATCCTCGCCTCAACACATGACACTGAATCATCTCTAACATCTCACAGCACTGTTTATACCAGAGATCTCCCCTTCAAACACCATTGCATCATGGCTGTGTAGAGCAATTATATTCTGATCATAACTTTTGAATCAAGTACTCGCACCGGATAATTCTGTTTTCTCTTGTTTGGAACCGTCTGAAAAACAAATGATCCCATTCTTATATTGTTCACCTGATTCATTCTATATTCTATACCTGTACATCCTGCAAGGAAATCTTTTAACCCATTTCCATTTCAAGTGGTCTAAGAAATCACTTCTCTACTACAACCCAGATGTTGTATTAACACCAAGAGTATTTCCATCGCTGCAGTTGATGTTGTTATTTCTCATGGTCTAAAAATATTAAATATATTGCTTTATTTCCATAATTTCGCTGCGTCAAATATTTGCATCGTTGGAACCAGTGATATATATATATTGTGAGTGATTTATCTTCATTTATCACTCCCAGCCTAGCTGATGTTGACCATCTCTTTTTCTGTAGAATAGACAAGCAATTTTTTTTTATGCTCTTATTATTTAAATAAAATAAAAACAAAGAAGTCGCTAAAGATTAAGAACAATGGGTTTATCTTTTTAAAGAACTTACAATATATTATAATGAAAATAAATTATCAACAACAAAAACTAATTCCCCACATAGTGTTAGACTGAATAATAAGAAACAAGAAGAAAAGAATTAGATCAGAATAAAATAGGTACAATAGCCTTTAGCTGAGGCTCCTAATTGGTAGCAACCTATTCCCTAATCGAACACATATTTCACAATAGGTTCTTCTCCCCGTTCCTTCCTTCGGTAACGTAACTCCTAAGCCCATTGATAAAAATTGCTTCTTTTTTTTTTTTTTCTGGTTGGAAGATGGTTTAGGTAGGAGAGGTTTAATGGTGGTATGGAGAGGGTTGGTTGGTAGGGTCGGGGAGAATGAACATCGATTTACCAACAGAGGAGGACCACCTCCATGCCTTCTCCCGCCGACGGGCCGAACTTCTCTCTATAGAAAGCCTTAGGGGTAAATCCCTACCCATCCTTCTGTCTATGTACCACTCTACAAACAGTTCTCATATTAATTGGGTCACGTTCAGATTTTCTTCTTTTTTTTTTATTATCTACCTTAGTAGAGCATTGCTTTCATAATGATTATTTTTTTCCCCATTCTATTTATTTTTCAGATCAAGAAAGATCACAATTACTTCCAAGATATTAATAAAAATAACAAATCATCCACTTCAAATTATTAATATTTTTAATTGAATTCTTATACAAATAAAAAAAAAAAAATCTGGTGTGAAACACTCACACAACTTTCTCTTACTCCACTTCTCAAAATTATAATTGACAACTTTTATAGTTAATGTATCAAATTTAATGAAATTCGTCGAAAACTGAAAGAAAAAAAAAACTGTTCAGTAAAAGCGCAATTCCGGTTTACTAATTTTCTTGAAACTCGGAATTTTGGCCATCTATTTATTTCTAATTAATTTTGTTAGGATGATAGAATTGTATAATCAACTATGATAGCATTTTAGAGAAAAACATAACCCCACCGATCCCCTAAAAGTGTCCTTAAATGAGTTTTCCCAGAGAAATGTTTTAAATAAAAGATGTAGATATTTGTATGTGTAGTAATCAAGAAAATTGTCGGAATCATTTTTGAGAAAATCGCGGGAAAAGAGAAAAAAATCATTTATTTAAGTACACGCACTTCCGGTGATCCGATTTTTTTTTTTGCAAGCTCGGGATTTTCAACAACGGATTTAATTCTGATTAACATTATTTAGATGACTGAATTGTCTAATAAACTGAAATAACACTTTAGAGGAAGCCATAACACCACCCCTCCTCCAAAAGTACACCCTTAAATGAATTTTTCCGGAGAAATGTTTCAAATAAAAGTTGTAGCTCTTTATATTTGTACTTGACGTACCAAGTTTGAAGAAAATCGTTGGAGCCATTTTTGAGAAAATCGCAAAAAAGTAAAAAAAAAAAAACAAAAAAAAAAATCGTAAGAGCAATTTTCAAGAAAATTCAAAAATAAAAAATTCTGTAAAAATCGCACTTCCGGTTAACGAATTTTCTTCAAATTTGGAATTCTAGCATTGTCTTTAAAATATCTCATTATTGTTTAGATAGTAGGATCATACATTGTATTTAGTGGGTAGTTTAGAGGAAAACATAGCGTTACATATATCCCCCCTCCTACGCAAGAGCCTTCTGAAAAAATCAATTATTCCTCTTAGAAAAATATTACTAACGAAAATGCCACATTTATTTATGTTTAGATAGTATAAACAGTTTAATGGGATAGTATGATCCCTGTGTTAGATGATTGGTGATGATGATGACGGTGGAAATATCAGTTTTGTGCTTTCACTGATTTTCTTTTTTTCGAAATTTCCATTTTTTGAAATATTTTTACTTTCTCTTTTTACTCCCCGAATAAGAGGAAGTATTGTAATCGTGTCAAATTTTCGATATCGAGTTTCCACCGGAAATATCCGTTTTGAGGTCCCTTGAGTCCAAAAAAGTAGTTTTTAGCAAATGGACCATGTGTGTATGTATGTGAACACCATAGCTCAAAAACGAAAAACCATAGAAAGTTCAAACTTGATATTCCGTTTAAGTATCACCATGGGATCTGACAGTATGTTATCTGTCAAAATTCCACAAACGGAAGTACCACTTTACTACTTGATTTTTTTACTTTTTTGCGATTTTCTCAAAAAAATGGCTCCAACAATTTTCTTCAAACTTGGTACAACAACTATACATACAAAGAGCTACAACTTTAATTTGTAACATTTCTCTGGGAAAATTCATGTAAGGGCACTTTTTGGGGAGGGATGGGGTTTGGTTTTTTTTCTAAAATGCTATTTCAGTTTATTTGACAATTCTGTCATCTAAATAACGTTAATTACAATTAAATGTGTTGTAGAATTTCGAGTTTGAAAAAAATCGGATGACCCGGAAGTGCGTTTACTTTACCACTTTACTAAATGTTTTTTTTTTTTCACTTTTTCCCAATTTTCTCAAAAATGGCTCCGGCGATTTTCTTGAAACTTTTTATATAAACTACGCATACAAAGATCTACAACTTTTATTTAAAACATTTCTCTAGGAACATTCATTTAAGAGCACTTTTAGGGGAGCGGTGGGGTTATGTTTTTCTTTAAAGTGCTATTATAGTTGATTATACAATTCTATCATCCAAACAGAATTAATTACAAATAAATAGACGGCCAAAATTCCAAGTTTCAAAAAAATTAGTAAACCGGAAGTGCGCTTTTGCTGAACAGTTTTTTTTTTTTCAATTTTCGACTAATTTCTTTCAATTTGGTACACTAAGTAAAAAATTTGTCAATTATAATTTTGAGAACTGGAGTAAGAGAAAGTTGTGTGAGGGTTTCTCACCAGATTTTTTTTTTTTCACAAATATAAACCATTTGTTTAAAAAATATTTCTCTTTCTCTTTACACGAAAAAGGAAATATTTGTTTGTATTTGAGCGGGTCCAATTTTCGAAATTTTTGGAGAAAAGAATGTTTAACGTATGCGTGTGTGTGAGAGAGAGAGAGAGAGAACAAAATATCTGAAAAACGAAAAATTGCCGTAAGGACAAACTTGATAACGGGTTTTGGTACCACTTCCGTATCTGATAAGAAGGTTTTGGTAAAAATTAAACGGAAATACGACTTCATAGAATAGGTATAAACTTATCTTATTTATTTGATTTTATTTGAAACGTTTTTCTAGGAAAAATTTGTTCTGAGGAACACGATACATCTTAACTTTTTCGAAATGAAACTCATATAAGACATTGCCTAAACGCAGCATCAATATGGAACTTATTTTTTCCTTTGGAACTTGATTTTTCGTTTTTGAGATATTTTTTTTTCATATATACACTCTCAAACAGTTGCTGAATATTCTAATATTCGGTGAGGTAATCACGACACCTTAAAAGCATATATTTCCGGTGAAGCTCAGTTCGAGCTTTTACATTATTACAGTACTAAGATTTTTTTATTTTTTTTTTCGTTTTATTAAGAAATTCACAACTATACAAACAGTATTATGAGTGAATATGATAGTAGTGACATAAAAAAGGGCGTGAATGTCTTGTTAGGAGATGCCTCCCAGTGGAGGTACTCCCTAATTATTGCTATAAAATGCTAACAAGAAGTTAGATGGTCGCGCGGCCAGTGGCGTTTCAGTCTCCTGGAAGGGTTGTGTGGAATAGAAAGAGAAGAGAGTTGTTGGACTAAAGGGTTAGAATGGTTGGATATGAGGTTATGGAATTTCTTGTAACGTGATTTTATGAACTGATGAACAAAAGGGATTTTGAGGTCATTGTGAAGGGTTAGGTTGGAAACATAGAAGGGGTCATTGGTAATTCTTCTGAGGGTTTTGGATTGAAAAGCTTGAATGCGATATGTGTTGGAATGCTTGGTTGAACCCCAGACCTCGCATCCGTACAGTACTAAGAGAAAGTAAAATTTCAAACATCCGATTTCTGAATATAACTTTAAAAAAAAATTGTTTGTATTCCATAGAGAATTTACAAGATATTGTAGATCGATTCAAGCGCTAGAGTTTTGTTTGTTTTCCTTCAGGGGTAAAACAGTCAGGTGATTTTTTTTGTTCAGATTCAGACATCTGTATTAAGCTTTCGTTAAGTGCAATTCATGTATAATTATTGTGTGAGAATAAAATAATCAATTATTTCTCAAAAGTATTTTCATTCAGTTAAACTATACTATAATGGATGTGAGAAGGAGAGAGAGTTAGAGAGAATGTTTTTTTTTTAGAGAAATAAACTAGAATATATGCTAAACCCTGTATAATGAAAAGAACACAACACAAACTGCAAGGACTTTACAGTAAAATAGAGGTTAGGTAGCTAGAGATATATAAAGAGACAGACTGATTGAGAAGGTTGAAGGTTGTTTACTTGTTGTAAACTGATCGTAAACTGTTGTAAAAACTGTTCCCAATAGGGCTAGCTCGGCTGTATATATACATATACAAACTCCCACCCTAGGCTGGCCTAGGTAGCGAGTAACTAGGTGGGTTCATTTTTGTGTTTCTCCGCTAGTCGGATCCTATTATATCATCCCAAATCACTAAAGATTCATAGGATCCGAAATACGATGAATCAGTCTAGTTACTCCCTACCTAGGCCAGAGTAGGTTGGGAGAATCTATATAATACAGCTGAGCTAGCCCTTCAGGAAACGGTTTTTACAACAGTTTACGACGAGTTTACATCCAGTCAGCAACCTTCAACCTTCTCAACCAGTCTGTCTCTTTATATATCTCTCGCTACCTAACTTCTATTGTACAGTCCTTGCAGTTTGTGTGTTCTATTCATTATTCAGTATTCAGCATAATATCTAGTTTATTTCTTTAAAATCCATTCTCTCTAACTCTCCCTCCTTCTCACATCTATTATAATACCTTAACAAAATTGAAATTAAAAATTTTAGTTTTTGACCAACCAGTATTATTGGCCTATATTATGAACTCGTTTGGGGCTGGTGTTGGTGTAGTGGTTATGAGCATGGTCTTGTAAGTGGGAGGTCCCCAGTTCGAGTCCCGCGTATAACTGCTAAATTTTATATTTGTTTAAAAAATGTTAATAGTAAAGTAGGTGCTTCCGCCCCGTCCATGACACCTAGTTTGGTAGTAAGCCGCCTGAAAAAATAGGCATTACCTTACTTTATGAACTCGTTATGATATTCGGTTTACTGCAATACTCGAATAGTAGATCGTTCTGTCCTCTGCTAATAGTTGCTATTGTAATGGTTTGCCAACCATTATATCTTACGACAATCCGCCCGACTGCACAGCTACGTCACTTAACAAGTCAGTGAGGCCCAACGCATCTTCTTAAGAAAAGCTATTCAAATTCCCCATCTAGGTATCATCAAGATCCGCCTACGTCAATCCCTCGGAGATTGGAAGGAGAAGTTTGGGGAAGTTTTCCACAATTAATAAGGGCTGCCTCAGTTTGCAAGGACTGTTTACAATAAGGACTGTCATTCCAATTCACGTTACCACTCTCTATATCAATCAGTCTCTGCAGTTCTCTATTTTCTCAATTAATATAACACTGTTCAATCGTTGTACTTTTCTCTTCTATAATGTTCTCTGTCCAAAAACCCCTCACTACATTATGAAGATGACTAACATTAAGCACACTTATGTATTTCAGTTTAAAGTGAAGTAATGCCTATTTTTTCAGGCGGGCTTAACGTCTAACTACCAAATTAGGGGTCGTGGACGGGGGCGGAAGCACCTACTTTACTATTAACATTTTTTAAACAAATATAAAATTTAACAATTATACGCGGGACTTGAACTGGGGGTCCTCGCACTTACAATTCCATGTTCATAACCACTACACCAACACCCGCCACGTATTTCAATATATCTTTAAACTGTGCAAAAATTATATTTTGAAGTAATACAATAATAATTGTTATTTTGAAGAGATAAGCAAAAGTTGAAGCTTGTTACATTGGGACCGGGGAAAATTGCATTCAGGTTAACGCAAACTTATAAGTGGAGCTAACACTTTCTAGGTGTCTTCAGTTGGGCGCAATTTTCCGACCAGCTTTCTACAAAGTTATGAACAGTAGCGAGGTATGCTGGCGGGGAGTACGTAGTTCTTCTTCCACAAACAAGATGCATAATGCATGAGTAAGTTTCACTGTGGGGATGTTATTACACATAGGAATACACACACACACACACAACACCATGAGCACACGAAGAAGAGTCTTTACTGTGTTAACTATTAGTGTGAGTCTATAGAGGAAGAAGTGATGTCAAGTGTACAGGTCACGTGACCTCATACATCTTAACTTTTCCACCTTCCAACACTTCATTTTCTCTTATTCATCTCCCTTTGGGCTTTTTTTTTTCGTTTATAAAAGGGGTTGCATGAACTGGTGTCCATGGGGTTATAAAATATATTGCATGGACTGGTGTATATCATGATGAACTGTATTCACTTTTCTTGGAACTTCAAAAACATTTTCTGAATCGTTTTACTTTTTTTTTAACAGACGTTTCTATTAGTAGAAAAAGCAAAAATTATTGTGATTGTTAGAAGATAATAATATAAAAATAAAATATCTAACTCAACAGGTTTATATTGTTTCGACAGTTACTTTTCACGACTACTCTTAGTGAAGTTTGTACAATAACTAAAATAACTAATTTCCTTTAAATATGGAAGTTTTATATCAGAGCTCTAATATAAATACAGGAGGTTGGGGTCACATGCTGGGAAACCTTTCTCCACTCCATATATACATCCAAGGCGAAGCCAGAGCAGTAGCAAGCAGACTATTAAAGGGACAAGCTCCTATTTATTCTAGGCAAAGTGGAATGTATCAAAGAAAACGAGAGGAGCTGGAGGTGGGCACAAATTTGGGGCTGCCCTCCGATTATTATTATTATTATTATTATTATTATTTGTCTGTGGGGAGACAAAACCCTACGCTATCCCCAAAGCCCCACTGGGCCCATATAGCTACCCCAAGAAAAACAATAACAAACCGGGTCTAGAACAAATATCGAGAACCGGGTCTAATCTAATCTAATAATATTCACCACAGTCCGAACAAATCGGACAATAACCTTAAGGGGAAATAGCGTACGCTCTTCCACAGACATCTTGTTCCGGGCAAAGGTCCTGAACTTAATTTCCTCACAACCCAGGTAAGCTGTCATAAGATGGATGGGTGTTTCGTCCTCTGTCTCACAGACTCTACAAAATGGATCCGGCATGAGCCCCATTACGTAGAATGTCTTCTTAAACCACAATGTCCAGTAAGGGATCCAACCAGGTGCCTGAGAGAGCTCCGTGAAAGACACAGCAACGTCTCTCTAATAGCCCTGTCCGAACCCCCCGATGAGCTTCTTGGACTGCCGACAACCAACTGCGCTTATCCATAAGGATGAATGCTGTGAAGCTTGACACTGGAAGATTGACACACATGTGCCAGAAGACACGCCAACATCAGGCTCGAGACCAATGGCTAATGTTGAGGCGAGAGGCGTCTAATTTGGCAAACCTATCCACCTCCTCATTCCCAAAAATTCCCATATGACCTGGTACCCAGACTAGAAGGACACCCTTCAGAGAAGAAAGCTCTTCCAGTCTTTTAGAACATTCTAACTCAAACGTGGAAGTGAAGACACATGAACTCAGCTCCTTCAGCGCAGCTTGGCTGCCTGAGCAGATACAAACACCTTTTAAGTTAGTGTTACGTACCTTCTCTTCCAAGATACAACAAAGAATAGCATAAACCTCAGTCTCGAAAACTGTGGTCCATTCACCAAGAGATACTGCTAAATGATCTCCGGTCTTAAAATAGACCGCAGCTCCATACCTTCCATCCATTCTGGAACCGTCCATATAACACCGGAGGTTGCCTCCGATATAATGGCTATTAAATATAACTTTGACAAGCCTTATATCGAAAGTTCTCATATCGAATAGAGGGACTTGAAAGCATGGACCGACAATTTTAGGCGATTCTATGAGGTACATAGACAGCCCCAGAATATAAGAAAGAATGGGAGCCAGGTTGTACGGGGCTAAACCGAGGTGTGACATCTCAGTAAGGCTAGGCAAACTAGCCATGGCCATTCAGACAGATCTAGTTGCAGTGAGCTAAAAGTAAGTTGTGCCACTGAGATAAAAATATGAGGAGTAAATACCTCCAGAGCCGACATCTTCTCAAACAGCCTGGTTGTTTTACGACCCATTAACTCGTACCAGGTGAACTCGAGATTACTGTGCGAATGCTTGGAAATTAAAAGCGAAACTAAGGTCTGAAACGAAGCGAGGAAGCGAAACTAGTCTGAGTTCCTGGACAATCAAGTTATAAGGCAGATCGCCTTGCCCGGAAGGGTTCCACAATATCCATTACGGTTCAACCTGAACTTTCCTTTGTATTGCAAAATCTCACATGAGTTTGGGTGCAAATAAATGAAAAGCATGATGAGTCCAGAGGCGGGCGAAAAATTTTATTAATAGCTACTCACCCAGGCTTACTAAAGAGCTACTCCAACAAGGCCATGGAGCCATACGGACGACTGTAAGCCTCCTTACTGGCCATGTATACCTGGAAAGAATGCATCGCATGGGTCTGACAACGGATAACCTGTATAGGTTTTGTCATAAAGAAGAGGAAACAGCACTGCATGTAATATGTCAGTGTGAGGGGTTTGTGTGGCTGAGATTTCTTCTCTTTATTGTGTATTGAGACTTCTTCTCTCCAGACTCCTAAGTCTAATTAAACAGACAGGGCTTGAGTCTGAATAGTGGGTGCTTTCAAGCTTCACCCAAGAGTCCTCTCTCCAGTCTGATTAAACATGCAGAGCTGGAAAGAGTACTCCAACTTATGGCAACCACAATTAGACCACAATTAGCTTAATAGCCAATCCACAGAATTTAATCTACCTGCTAGTAGCATCCTCAGATAATCACTGCGATATAATTTACTGTAATCCAGAAGCCAGCGCTAATAACATTAAAGGAATATTCCATTCATCAAATAAAAATTGTAGTTTAACGCCACAGATTCCGCGGAATTTTCTTAAATTTTCTGGTTTTTTTTTTAAACGTGATTCCTTTATATCAGTGCAGCAATCATTCCTTTAAAAAAAAACGTTATAGGGTTTTATAGAAAATGAAGTCTGTACTTCAGTGGAAAGCTTAACGCTACTATTACCCAGAACTCACCCCCCAAAAAAATCAAATAAAAAATATTTCAAATAAAAGTGATAGGCATTTATGTTTGTAGTTAGCATATGATGTTTAAAGAAAATTTTTGCGATTAATTGTCAAGAAAATCGCGAAAAACAAAAAACACTCTATAAATTCGCAGTTCCAATTTTTGACCGATGCAAGAGGCGGAGCACCAGCAGGTACCTAAAGGAAAACCAAGTTCATGTTTCCGGCAATTTTTTGTTTTGTTTTTAAAATATTTTGTTCTCATACACTTTATAGTACACAAAAATTATTCATCCTTGAGATTTTTTCATTCTTCCGCAAAAAAAAAACAAAGGATAGTTGGTTTATTTTATAATTCAATAGCATTCAATGTTTATACAAAAAATTAACACTTTTGTATTGCCTTTAAATACTGGGATGTACGACAATTAAATCAATTAACTTTCTTGCTAAATTAACATTCAGAATGGTTGGGTTATTTGCTCGATAGATGGCAGAGCGTACAGAGTATATAGCATTAAGGAAATAGGGAGGAAAGTTCCGTGGGTACATTTAAGTGTGTGAGGCCTTATGTATACAACCATCAGAGATTAGACTTAATGTAGTAGTAGTAGTAAATAGTTAGTGGTAGTGGTACGAGTTAAAATACATTAGCAATTACAATAAATGAATAATTTATGAACTCCTTAATTGCTAGTAGCAACAATGCACACTCATTTTCACTATCTCTCTCTCTCACTCACTCACTCACTCTCACTCATACTTTTTCACTTTCTATGTTTGTGTGTTATGTGTCATTTAGATTCACACAACAAAACAAAATTCTCGTGTTAAAAAATTTGAATAAATATTGAATGTGAATAATAAAAAAAAAAAGATTTACGAGCATAAGTAAAAAGATTAGGAGCATTAAAAAACATGTAAAAAGTTCGTTTCCGGTTTTCAAAACTAGAGCTTTCTCCGGAAATACATGTTTTGAAGTTCGTTGAAGTGCGAAAAAAAATGTTTTCACTTAACTATTACTGCTTTAAGAAAAAGTATATTGGCGATTGAATTTCGACTAATTTCGACTTATATTGACTTATCCCCTGAGTCTAAAGTTGTGATTCTTAGAAATTGGTCTTTTTTTTTTGTTATTTTTAAGGTGCTCAACGGCTAAGGTTTTTTGCACATATTGGGCTAATACGAATACATTTATTTGCACGAATATTTCTAATATGTATAGCATTTTTAATTTCCATATTCTCTAAAGCATTCACTTAACTAGCGGAGCAATTAGAGAGTGGTGTCGCAGTAAGCACGAAGAGCTCTGGAGGAGGAACCCGGGTGTTATACACAGTAAAAGGATGATGCCAGGACTGTGTAAACGAAGAACCCGAATGACTCTTAGTCTGAGTAGGAGCCAGATTTCTCTGGTGACGGGACTATTTACGGGTCATGGTAGGTTCAGGAAACATCTGTACAAGGTAGGACTCATTCGAGCGGAACCCTTGTGCAGACTATGTCAGGAAGAGGAGGAAACGGCCTCCCACCTGTTAGCAATAATCAGATTGAGGTATGAAACTTCGGTACTTTGCGACCTGAGGAGATAGTAGCTCAAAACGACCTGGTGATGAAGGCCCTGAAACTCCTTAAGGAGGGAGGGTTTGTCTACTAGGAACTATCGGGGGTGGCACAATAAGCCTCTGTTGGCTGCAGTGCCGGGACATGGCCCACCCGAGATCGGATAATAATAATAAAGCATTCACTTAAACAATGACACATCCATTTGCACTAGTGCCGGGGTACCAATCCCGGCTTCCGGCCCACCCTGATCCCGAAAATTCAGTGGCTCCCAAGTACGACATTTTGGCGATCAAATGATGTTGCCACCCCTGATTGGCATCATGGGTGGATCTGTCTTTGCCTTCATTCACACCTTTGTTCATAATCTAACATACCTTATTCATGCTCGCTAATAAATACAACCATCCTAATAAATACTCTCAATCTATACTAAACAAACCTAACCAACAATTCTGTCATTCGCTCTTCACAAGCATACATCTACATAAATGAAATAGAATACTCTATATTCTTCTACTCCTTTTTTATCTTAACGTACTATAACTATATACAAATAAAAACAAGGCATATACACAATAATTTACTATTCTAGATAAAATTCTTATTTACTTAATTTTATCACAAATTCTGGAATAAACCAATCTGCTTTAGAAATTGCAAGGTGTTATTTACGCTATCTAAATTATCGCCTAAAGCATCGTATAATATATTAGGTATTCCTAGGTTAGCTCTTACAGTTGATTGAATACTTAGTACATTCAAGCAATTGTGTAGAATGGTTAACGATGAATTATCCCTAAACTCAAAAAAACCCACACAGTATACAACATCAAATGCACTACACCACTAATGCAATGCCACGTATGTAGGAGAGAGCTCACAATACTTACACAAAAGACTAAAGCAACACAAATATGACATCACCTCCAAAAAAATAAACAGCACAGCCCTTTCCAAGCATGCATTATTCCTAAATCATTCTTTTAACCTGCAAAACCCATCCATTTTAACAACACAACCTAATCACACAAAACGCCTCCTTGCAGAATCAATACATATCCACCTACAACCGAATCCCATAAACCACAAAAAAGACAAAGAAGTCATCTCATCACTCTACAACAACATCCTCCACCCCATAAAATAGACATATTTGCATGCTCCCAGCCCTTAGCGCCATCATCCTAAATATTGCCCCTGCTAATTCCCTTTTCCTCCTATCTATCCATCAAACTATTCCCAATAATCCGATCCATATTCCAATAAGCTTAAAATCTTTATTTATTAAAAAATTTAATTAAAAATTACATATATATATA
>JAAEAF010004427.1:84309-112913 GCA_011037195.1 Triatoma infestans | reverse complement strand
CAAAAACAGTTTAAAACAGACATTCAAGCAGAATACTTGTTTTTCGCTCTCTTAGAATCAGTGGCAGTTTAAGTTATAACATAAGAGTTTATTCCAACTAATTTTAGTAAATTAATAAACATATTGCTGTGTTATTGAATAGCATTTAAATATCTTTAAAGAATATATTGAATTTTATCTACCAGTGTTTTCTTAATTATCCTTATTACTTCTCTCTCTTAAAACTTACAAATACAAGCCCCTTTTACTAAACCGCTCGTGCTACACCAACAACTACTACAAACACACAACAACTCAACACCCCACATACATTTCATAGCTAAACAGAATATCAAGTTTTTACATTCTACAATTTTTTTGTTTGCTATGTTGTTCACACATACACACACACACATGGACACATGCATACATGTAATTTCATATGTTCATATTATGTATGATGAAGTTCTTTTAAGTGGGTTGACGAATTCAACAAGTATATCAGATTTACAACATGCGGAACGACCTAACTTCATCAACTGATGCTGATATTCAAGAAAAAGACACATTCATACACTGAGACCATTTTCTAAAAACTACTTTTTCGGAGTCAGGAGACCTCAAAACATATATATTTCCAGTGAAAACTCGATATCGAAAATTTGATACGATTATAATATTTTCTTTTACCAGGAGTAAGAGAAAATAATTATTTCTTCAGAAAAATGTTACAAATAAAAGTGATAGGTTTATATCTGTACAGTTAATATTCCAAGTTTAATGGATATCATTATGGTCGTTTTCGAGAAAATTCCAAAAATCTTGAAACCTATTTTGTGACATTTTGTTCACACGTATAGACCATTCGCTAAAAACAATTTTTTCGTATTCAGGGGACCTCAAAACATGTATTTTCTTAATCGTAAGAGAAATTAAAAATAATATATAAGTAAGAAAAAGTAAAAATACTTATGTAAAAATAACGATATGTTCAGTATCAAAAGTTGGCATTTCTTTTATCAGTTTAAGTAATGTATACACTGCATGCATATAACCTCTACTACTCATATTCAACCTGGCAAGTTCACTAGAAATCTGTATTTTAGAAGAATAGTGTTTAGTGGTATGACTTTTACTTTGTGAGGAGATAAGCTCATTTGAAATTTACTCTCGAAAATTAAAGCAACGCTATGTAAATTGTATGATGAAGTTCTTCCAAGTGGGTTGATGAATTCAACATTGGCCGAACAAATTGTATTAGATTTACAACGTGCGGAAAGAGTGTAATGCTGAACGTCATCAACTGATGCTGGTATTCAAGTAAATGAAGACGAATTACAATATAATCTGAAGCTTAAGATCATGAAACAGCGGTGTTGTAGTCTGTAGAAGAAAGGAGTACTCTTACCACACGATAACGCTGTCCTACATACTGCGCAATCAACGCTTGAAGCTGAAAAATTAGGCCGAAAGTTTTGCCATTGGATCTCACACTCAAGAAGTCATTATATGGCTTTTTGCTGCCAGTATAAAAATAACTACTACAGAGATAATAAAACAAGTGTATGAGTATATGTATTAGAGGAATTATGTCGAAAAATATGCCTTGAGCGGGCCATGCACAAACACCCCCCCTCCACCTTCTTTAAAATAAAGTTTTCCTTAATAATGTTGCAAAAACTACAGTTGAGGGTTTATCTCTCTTTATGTTGTTAGTATTCAAATTTTAAAGAAAACAGTTTGAGCCATATTCAAAAAATTTCCAAAAAATACCATTTTATACAGTTGCACTTTAAGGTTAATTGATATTATCTGGTATTTTATCCATCGGAGCATGTATATTTCTTTTATTCCTGAACAGTTTCGGATTTTCATCCATCGTCAGAGCAAATTCACCAAATTCGTATAGAAAGTTCACTTCAAAGCAATGTTTCTGTTACACTTGTTGGTTGTTTATATGTGCGGGAGGTTATAAGGTTATGTTACTATATGTGTGTGTGCTTAATGACAAAATGGAATTATTATAAATTGTGATTAGGCATTAGAAAATAGTGTATAATAAATAGCATGTTTTGAAGGATACTTTATGTTAAGTATGCTCAGTGTACATATTGATTAATTTATTGATATTCTTCAAATTTGGAATTATAGCAATGCTGCTAATGTACCTTATTATTATATAGTACCATACATTGTACTGATTAGAGGAAGTCTTAACGTTATTGTTCCCCCAGAATTAAAACAAAATAAAATCAATTTTTCTGAGAAAATGTTTCTTATAAAAGTGATAGACATTTATGTCTGTAGAAAATATTCAAAGTTTAAAGAATATCGTTATAGCTTTTACGAGAAGATCGTTAAAAATTAAAATGCGCACTTCCGGTTGATGGATTTTGACTGAAACCTTCGTGTCAGATGTGATACCTAAAGAGAATCACCAACTTTGAGCTTCCTGCAATTTTTCATTTTTGAGACACACACACACCCTCATGCATATAAGTCAGGACATTATGAATGTTGACTCTAATATAATAAAAAAAAAAAAAAAATTCTCTTTACATTACATAATATTCTATTTAGTGATTTAGTCATTTTAAAATGTTCCTCGGTTATCGTTAAGTTTAAATGTTGTGTGCAAATTAATAAGATAATCCTGCCTTTAGTTACAGTGTATACAAAACAGTTTACAAGCTAAATGAATGCTTAGATATTTTAATAGACCCTTTTTATTACAATGACGTTTGTATTTAAATTATTATTATTGTTACCATATATCGCTATTTGACATTGTTATCGAAAGTTGCATCAAGTTTGAATTTCATTAACATTGTTTACTTCGCCATACTCATTTTATATAACTACCGCATTTTGGATCTATACCAATCATTAAAGTAGTGGGAGGATTATCGCTTAGATAAATATGTTCGATTGAATTCTGAAGTGAATTTTGTACTTTCTTAAAACTAGAGATTCTTTTATTAGGATGAGTTTGATGGTTTAGTAAGTGGGGCTCGAATTAAAGGAAAGTTTTAAAAAATGCTGTAATAATAAATTGAATTAAGATAAATAATAAATTGTTACGCCTAGAAATAACTTTGAAGATGAAGTAGGTAGTTGGTCTTCGTAGAAAATAGTGCAACTTTAACTAGCCAGAAAAATTTATTTAGTTTGGTTATGGGAACCTATGTGTAAGGCTTAAATTAAGGGCTGTCTTACAGGCTTTGCTAAGGGCTTGGGATAGAGAGCCTTGACAAACAAATAACATTCAGGCAAACCACAATAATCCCTACGATCTGTAAGGCTTGCCAAAACTAAACGTTTAATAACCATTACTAGTTTAAAAAAAATATGACAATTAAATTTGTGATTTGAAATTAAAGTCAGAATTGAAAAGGAATATAGAACATCATAGGAGACAGATTCTGGAAAAATGTGAGGTCAAACAAAAAGACGTTAAATATGTATAATTATTATTATTATTAAAATTATTCAACAATTACAAATATTCGGAAGAATGCATGTAGCATGTTAGTGTATGAAGAATGAGAGTGAGAAGGTAGTGGTCGGCCATGTTAGGCTATCCGTCTTACTCAGAATTACTAGCATAGTATTTCACAACCAATGAAAAAGGTAAACATGAAGTTTTTTAAGTTTCACTATTCAAAAGGTTCATAATTTTATAAATCTGGGATTTATAACTTACTTTCTAACTGAAGACAATTTCTACGCAACGATAGAAATCACAGTGAATTGATTACAAACCACAAAAATGTATTTTTGCATAACTTTTAAATTAAAACTCAATATTGTCTAAAAATTACACATTGTTTACAGAACAGTATATGGAACTATACAAATGATACCTCCTTCACCTTCAGGTTATTAATTAATTCCCTAACCTATAAAGAATCACCAGGTAAAATAAATAATTATAAATTCATAATTGTTATCGCGTTGTTAATCTATAAACAATACCATTAGCAATACTTTCTATTTGTACTTTCTATATGATACATTAATTAATATTATTATTTATATTGTAATATTATTAATATATCACCGTATAACAAAATTATTATCAAATAAATAAGATGATTATATAATAAGAATTATAATGCATACTTTATACAAATATAGTATAGTCTCTGTGTGTAGACCTTATTCATAAGTATTGTATGGTTGATATAATATTTGATTTCAGATAGGAAAGTATTGGCCATTGTAAATCCTGTTAGGAATAACAAATATCATTTACGTTTGTAAACATGGGTCATTATTATTGGAGTTATATACCTACTATGTAAATATATGTAGACATTTTTTTCCAATTTGTATTTTATTAAGGCACCCTGTGTCTTTAAATAATAGCGATAAATGTATACACTATTACATTGTTAAATAAATCCCAGCAACGGTTTTAGAGAAAATCACGTAAACTGAAAAAGCCCTTTTAGAAATAGTAGATCTTACAGGTGAGGAATTTAAACCAAGTAAAATCTGTGAGCAACCCTCACACAACCTTCTCTCTTTATTGCTATTGACAACAATTTTTGATAAACGCTTAGTTAGACTTTCATTATATTATACAGATGTTCGTATTAATCAACAATTATGAAGATGGCAATTATAATTGTTTACGTGACATGCCTCTCCTATCTAAAACTCCTTTAGAAAATAATTTTCGCGGCTGTTTAAAATTTTAGTCGAACTATAGGTCCCCCAGAACATTCCAAAATTCCACTTTTCGGTGGATAATATTTCAAATAAAAGTTATAAGTTTATATCTGTGCAGTAACTAACCATTCCAAATTCAAAGAAAAATTGTTAAACTATTTTCAAGTAAAAATTCCAAAAAACCTGTTTCATTACAAAATGCCGATTCACTTTAATCGGAATTCTAGCAAAGCTTTTTGTTCCTAAATATTATATGATTTTTTTATTTAATTTTTGAGCAATGAACCTCGCGGTTATTATGCACTGGGGTTGCACAATTTGTTCACAACTTATTCTTTGTAGTAAAAATAATCGATTATTGTAAACGATTATTACCAATAATCGTTTGAATATTTTTATTATTTTTCCTTTATGGCTGGTTATTAGCGCTGGCATTACTCACTCACACATTCGTTTTCATTCATAACTTCAATTTCTCTAATAAATACTTTCATCCTAATAAATACACTCACACCATAGAACAAACATTTATGTAATATTTGGTCGGTATAAAGTACTCGATATTCCTCTGTCCCTAAATCTTAAGCATAAAGTCTAAAATATGTTATCATCTATTTACTCATAAATACAAAATTATTATTTCCACTAATTTTTTTCATAAACTTTAATATCTTTAAAAAATTTTATCACCCGGCCGATATTATAATATATAAGTGATAGTGCCATTAATCTTTGCTAAAGTGGACACGTTAGAAGTAAGCTTAACGTTTCCATTCCACAACCCCCCCCCAAATAAATTTTACCGTGAAAACTTTTCAAATAAAATTGATTATATATATATATACAAAATTTAAAGAAGATCATTGGAACCATTTTTGACAAAACTGGGCAAACTGAAAACAACTATTCAATAAGGAATGGCACTTCCGGATTGATGTATTTTGACAGGAAATTACGGTCTGAACGGTGGTGGTAATTAAACCGAATATCAAGTTTGAGCTTCCTGTGAATTTTATTGTTTGAATATTTTGCTCTCTCTTTCACACACACACACACACACATCATATGTATATATATATATATATATATATAATGTTTTTCGTTCTCGAGTTACCCTCAAAATATGCTTCCGGTTAAAAATTACCTTCGAAAATTGCAATATTATTTGCTCTCTTATGGCATTAATAGTGAAAAGTACATGTATTAAATTAGGCATATTTTGCTAATTATATGATAATAGTATTATTATCGTCTAATAAATGGTTCTACTTGATGATGAAACCGGAAATACATAAAACAAATTATCACTCAGAGTAGGATAAATTAATGAAAGTCCAGGAAGGAATATATGTACTGATGAGAATGTGAAAATGTCGCATGTCTTTTAATCATTTCAGAGTTCTTACATAATTAGCATTAAAAAAAAGTAAAATTATATAGCCACAAGTATTATTTCAGACCGCTTTAAAATTTTGTCTGTATTACATAAATTAAAAAAAATTGTGTCTTATATTTTTGTTTACTATTTTTACAAATAAACTCACGTATTTTTGTATGTAAACATTAAGTGTAAACATTTTTGGAAAGAATAAAAAAACTTACAGACGACAAACTAACTTTTCTGTCGGCCATTGTCGCAGGCTTCAATTAAATTGATCTAACTATTTCTTAGCAGTATTCTTAAACATAAAGACATTCTTCTGCCTCACAAGAAGAAGAATTATTCGATCTATAAGGCTAGAGATTTTTTTCTTTCATTCACTGTGGGCCGACTGAACTTGGCTATAAAAACTGGAGCAGAAAGCTCATTTTCTTGATTTTCAAAAGAAGAATTATCAGCTTTTTGAAAATCTGGCTATTTGAAGAACAAAGACAGACAATTTCTATGATATGCCCTTTATCATTCTTGAAAAAAAATATTGAAAAATAATGAAAAAATTCTATCTATCTATCTATTTGGCACTACAACCCTAATGGGTCCTGGCCTCCTCAATGAGCCTAATCCATGAATCGCGATTAGTTGCAGCCGCTTTCAAATTGCGAACTCCCAATAGGTTCCTCGCGTCGTTGGTCACACCGTCCAGCCATCTCAGCTTAGGTCTGCCGACTCGCCGAGACGTTCCGATTTCTCCTTCGAGTAATCTCCTTGGTATGTCGTTCACCTGCATCCTCGCCACATGCCCCGCCCAGCTCAATCGGTTCAATTTTATTACCCGAACCACATCTGCCTCACCATACAATTCATATAGTTCTCTATTTTTCCTTCTTCTGAACACACCTCCTTCCCTCAAGGGCCCCAAAATTCTCCTTAAAATTTTTCTTTCGAAAACAAGGAGGTTGTCTTCGTCCCTTTTGGAGATAGTCCAGGTCTGGGAGGCATATGTTAGTACTGGGCGTATGAGCGTTTTATATAATATAATTTTTGACTTCCTGGTGATTAATTTGCTTTTCATGTGCTTTACCAAGCCGTAGTAACACCTGTTGGCAGCCACGATCCTTTTGCTTATTTCCTGCGGAATACAAGGAGTTGACTTGAGAGCCAAGGTAGGAAAATTCCTTCACCTTCTGAAAGCAGAACGGACCTATTTGAAGGTCCTCCCCTGGGGGGCCAGCGGCACCTCCAACAAACATATATTTTGTTTTGGTTTCATTTATTTGGAGACCTATTAACGATGCAGCTTTCTGGAGTGAGAGGAAGGCACTCTTCAGTTGAGGCAGGGATCGTGCAATAATATCTATGTCGTCGGCATATGCAAGCAGTTGGACCGATCTGTTGTATACTGTGCCCGTTATCTGAATGCCAGAGTCCCTGATTGCTTTTTCGAGGGCAATATTAAAAAGGAGGCAGGCAAGAGCATCACCTTGCCTCAGCCCTTTGCTTGTTTCAAATTCAGGGGACATATCAGACTGAACACGGACCACACATGTCACCTCCTTCATTGTCATTTTGACTAGTCAGATGAGTTTGGAGGGTATTTTCATCTCCTCCATTGCCTGGTACAGCTTTGGACGTTCAATGCTGTCGTACGCACTTTTAAAATCAATGAAGAGGTGGTGTGTTGGCACTTTAAATTCCATCCCTTTTTCCATGATCATTCGGAGGGAAAAGATCTGGTCGACTGTGGATCTGCCTTTTCTAAAGCCCGCTTGATAGTTGCCTATTTCTTGATTCGCGTAGGCGCTTAGTCTACTAAAAAGGATATTCGAGAGGATTTATAAGCACATGATAGGAGGGAGATCCCTCTATAGTTTGAACAATCCAATTGATCACCCTTTTTATGTATGGGACAGATAATTGTTTAATTCTGGGGAGATAAAATTATTATTATTATTAATAATTTTTGTTGAAAAACGAATAATATAAAATTTTGGCGGTACATATAATTCGGTTTAATATTAAATAGGTGGTTGTTTGTCGCGGATGTATTGAAATGGCACTTTAGAGGGTTGCCTAACTTTTCTGCTCGTTTAAACCGTTTACACAAATTTTTTTGTTTTTGATTTGTTCAAAACCACAACTCACTTAAACCATTTTTAAGAAATAATTTGTTTGGCGTCTGAGCATCTGAATACGCGTATATCCATTACAAAAACTTAGTTTCGGAAATCTCACATGAATGAAATACTTCTCACAGTAGTAAGAGAAATTAATTCTTACCCGCAAGGGGTATCTATTGCAAGCAGTTACTAGGAAAGTAGCGGTCCCACGGGTTAATACAGCTCAGTACTCCATGGTCAGAACAGTACACAATACAATTTTAAACTACATACTTTCTACATGTTGCAGACAAGAACAAATACAGTACACAAACTAGGGTCTCCGTCTCTAGTTAATTGGCGTAAGCCAAGGAAGAAGAATGGGATTAGCTCCTTCGTAGCGCGCAACGAATAGCAACGCGGAGGTCCCGGGTTCCAATCCAGCATACTGCCGTTAGATTTTCTCTTCCTAGGAGCCTCTACAACTCACTTCCCGGTGATAAGCAGGGTCGTCTGCAGCTAGAGAATACTGCCTGGAGGCCGGCAGTGCACTGAGAAGGCTCGGGGTTGGGGGCACAATAGATCTTTCAAGTTGCAGTGCAATAATCCCCTACAACAATATAGATTTAGATAAATTAAAAAAAAAAAAATCATTTTTTTTTAACAATTGAGCTATGTTTTCTAACTATAATACTCTTTTCCTCTCAAACTCTGAATTTAAGATCAACTGTAGGTACGACTTCCTCACCAGCCGAAGAAAATAATGACGATTTCATCTAAGCGTTTGATCCACTGAATAAATATCTGAAATCATCAAGAAGTCAGCGACGTAAAGATAATGAAAGTGATTCAATATCGTTATAGCAACAATCAGTCTCGAATCATCTTGGAGAATCCAAGAAATTTTTTTTTTTTTTTAAAGTTGTGGAGCGGTAAAACATAATCCTTCATTCTTTTCAAATTCAAATTAGATCTTTTAACGAAAAATAATCTGGTAACATGGATATTATTGCCGACAGCAAATTGACAAATCTACAGTTGCAAAAGAACTTTATTACGCGGCAGAGCCGTACATAACATTGTGAAAAGAGATAAATGAAGTAGTTTAGCGTGGTTTAGGCTTGGTATATGGAAACTGAGACGATACAGAAAGGGATGTCCAAAAAGTATATGCAACGCTATCTGAAGGCGAGGAGAGTTACGAGCACATAATGTCCTAATGTAAAGTTAATCATAAAAAAAGATATCTAATAAAGGGGATGGTAAACCCATTAAGCGGAAATATTAAAAATAAGAAACCACTAAGAAATATAGCTAGATTCCTTGCCTTTTGCAAGGAGAACTACGAAACTATAAACAATTTTAGCGAATAGGTCAGATTTCTAAGTAAATAATTATTAATAATTATTAATAATAATTATTATTACAAAACAAAACAAATAAAGAAATTAAATTAAGGAAGTTTTTGTTGATTGACGTTAATTATTAAAAAAGAAATTAAATTTCTATATTATTAGCCGTGCAATATTTCCTTTTATTATAATTTATCATATACCTGTGAATAATTTTTGTATAACAAATAAAGGTTTATTATTATTATTTTTGTGTATTAAATTAATTATTAAAATGTAATACTGAAATTTATTAATAATTTGCAATTATTATATTATTATTATTTTGGTTGATTGAATTTGGCTGATTGAACAGCTGATTAGAGTAAGCTCAACCTAGTTTATCAACAACATGTATATAAATAAATAAAATAAATTAATATTTATCAGGTTATCAGTCAAAATTCCTCAACCGGAAGTACTACTTTACTAGTTAGTTTTTTTTTACTTTTTTGCGTTTTTTCTCAAAAAAGGCTTTGACGATTTTCTTCAAACTTAGCGTGTCGCCTGCTCACACAAAGAGCTACAACTTTTATTTGAAACATTTCTCTGGAAAAATTCATTTAAGGACACTTCTGGGAGAGGGGGTGGGGTCAGGTTTTCCACTAAAGTGCTATTTCAGTTTATTAGACAATTCTGTCATCTAAATAATGTTAATTAGAATTAATTATGTTGGTGTAAAAAAAAAAATTTGGATGACCGGAAGGGCGTTTACTTTAACATTTTACTAAATGATTTTTTTCACTTTTTCGCGATTTTCTCAAAAAATGGCTTTGACGATTTTCTTGAAACTCTCATATAAAGTAAACATACAAAGAACTACAACTTTTATTTAAAACATTTCTCTGGGAAAATTCATTTAACGGCAATTTTAGGGGAGTAGTGAGTGGGGTTATGTTTTTCTATAAAGTTCAATGTATAATTCTATCATCCAAACAAAATTAATTAGAAATAAATAGATGTGCAAAAATTCCGAGTTTCACGAAAATTAGTTACACGGAAGTGCGCATTTACTGGGCTGTTTTTTTTTTTTCAGTTTTCAACGAATCTCATAAAATTTGGTGCGCAAAGTATAAAATTTGTCAATTATAATTTTGAGAACTGGAGTAAGAGAAAGTTGTGGGAGTGTTTCACACCAGATTTTTTTTTATACTAATAAGGCTATTTGCATATATTAATGATTTGCATAAGTTGCAAATTTAAAGGAAATCACCGCCTAACTCGAAGTGTTCGCACCAGATTTTTCTATGATAATAATAAAAAACGCTTATATATATCCGCTGAGATTTATTGTAAGATGTGGTACCGTAAAAGAAAAAATATTCAAGTGAATATAAAGAGTTTAAAGCGAATTAAAGACGGTAATCTTTTATTGTGCACTCAACTGGACCATAATTGTGTTTAATAAACCATAAGAAATTGGGGGATAAACCTAGTTTAAATAAATATAGCTAGTAATATGTAGTTTTTTTTCAGCAGAACTGTAATATGACATTTAAAAGAGTAGCTCTTGCCATTCTTTAACAATTGGGAAAATTGTGGAAAGTAGCTTTTCATATGAAATGGTTATCTAAACCATCTTTTGACATAATGATATTAACCTACATAAATAACCCTTTCCCGAGGATTTGGTTTGAGGGAACGCAAGTATCGTCGACTGCAAGTTTCGGGCTAGGAAATTACGTATTTAAATAGTCACACTAATACCAATTAATGGTCGCATGTAAATAAGAAAATAAATAAACATTATGTATATTTAGAGATTTTTTCCGATGATCACACATTTTTGGTGACTTTTAAAAAGTGGTATCAGATTGATGAGTTCCAAAACCCCAAAGCTCAGGCCATGACAAGGAATTTCAGTTAAACCCATCTGCCTTACCAAAAAGCGATGATTTTTTTTTTGGCATTAGCTTCTAAGCTATTTCTGCCATGCATTATATATATATATATATTCTCTATCTATATTTTAGGCGAAATAGATTAATATCCAACATAGTCAAAACTGGCAGACCATCTAGCCTTAGTCCCATTAACATTCTTCATACTACCTTCAGATTCTTCATATTTCTTCCATTTTCAACTTTTCTACTTACAACTAGATTACCGATTCATACCAATAAATACATCCATACAAGCTTATATACCAATAAATACTCGCATTCCAATAAATACATTCATTCTAACCATAATCATTTCAAGCCTAAAATAATATGGGGTGGAGTACTCGATATTCCTCGCACCCCTTTTTCTTAAAACTAAGTTAAAATTATTTACACTATTTACACAACAAACATTCTTCCATTCGCACAGGTGCCGGGGTAGCCAATCCCGGCTCAGACCCTCCCCTCCAAGAGAAGGTGGCTCCCAAATTAAAACAGTGCAGGAAGAGGAAATGGAAATTAAAAAAAGAAAAAGCTGGCAGTTTGTAAGCTTTAAATCTCCTTTCTCGGACACCAGAACTCTGGTAATTTATAAGATGATCATTTTTTAGATCTACCCTAAGTTATATAAGAGAAAGTTAGATCCAACAAAAAAAAAAACAAAAACGAAATGATGCTGAGTTTCTAGGAAAGAAATTTCCTAATCAAACATTTTTGGTCCGGATTGAAAGGAGAATTCACAAAAATCCATGAAATCGGATTATTTGGCAAATAATTCGGAATAGTAGCCTACGTGAAAAAAAATCTGGTATGAAACACTCACACGACTTTCTCTACACCCCCCTCAATAAAATTATTTATAAAATGATAAATTCTTTCAACTTTAAATTTTCTCATTTATCTTACATCAGTATACAAGTTTTGGGAGGGGGGGAGACAAGTGCCAAACTACTAAAAGAGGGAGAGATAAAGAATGATTACATTGTAAAGAGACTTATAATATTGAACAAACACATTTTGAATTTTAATGTCTCAGATTATTCAGAATCATCAAAAAACAATTTATTCCGAAAAATATTTCAAATAAAAGTAATATGTTTCTATCTATGCAGCAAGTATTACCAAGTTTAAAGAAAATCGTTGAAACCGTTTTCGAGAAAATTCCAAAAAACTCGAAACCCGGCTCTGTAAAATAGCGCTTCCGGTTAACCGATTTATTTTCCTCAAATTTGGATTTCTATCAATGTTTCTAATATGTATTAATACTATATAGGTGGTATAACCATATACGTATTAATATATAAATGGTATTTCAGAATTTAGAGGAAAGATTTCGCTACTGTTCCCCTTCGAACTTCACGAAAATCAATTGTCAAGAGAAAATATTTCAAATAAATGTGATAGATATTTATGTATATAGATAGTATAAAAAGTTGAAAAAAAAAAATCTGGTGTGAAACACTCACACAACTTTCTCTTATTCCAGTTTTTTTTTTCCTATGGTTCTGTACCGCGACCATTCTTGATCTATTGTACCCCCCCTGGTACCTAAGATGAGCTAGTTCATCTATAGCACCCTCTCCAGGTTTAACTCCCTGAGAAATCTCAGGATCCTGGAAGGTTCTAGGGTAGGTATTTCTTCCTCCCCTATCTGGTAACAGCCCAGACTACTAAATCTTCTTTGAATGACGGCATCACAGTCCGTGAGGAGGTGTATCGGAGTTTCCTCCGCCTCTCCACAGAATCTGCATATGCCGTCACCTACTAGGCCAAGCTTTCTCAGGTGCCCCCTGAGTCTGCAATGCCCCGTAAGGAATCCCGTAGAATACGGATCCTATTCTTACTCAGACTGATGAAGGCTTTCGATCTTTCCTGGTTATAACCGCCCAGACAGACCTTGGCCTGCCTCAGTCCCGGGATGGTGTTCCAGAGACGAGCTCTTTTAGCCACCTCCTCCTTCTTGATTTCTTCTAGAAATACTTGGTCACTGACTCCACAAAAGGGCTTTGGCCCAATAAGAGGAGATACAGCGCCTTCCTTTGCCAGGGCGTCAGCTGCCTCATTACCATCCAGGCACCCAATGCAGGGTAACTTTATTGCTCCTGCCTAGTTCATTAGTTTGCCTAGGCAATCCCATACCATTTTAGAACTGAGTACGTAAGAGCTCAGTGCTTTAATGGCCGCCTGACTGTCGGATAGGATAACTATCTCCTGATTCCGATATCCCCGATCAAGGTTCAACTGAGCGCACCTTCCAATAGCGTAGATTTCCGCCTGGAAGATGCTAGGAAACTTGCCCATGGGTTCTGAGTGTTTGATTCTAGGCCCAAACACCCCTGCCCCGGTTCCTTCGAGGGTCTTAGACCCATCTGTGTACCACTTAATGGCATGCTTGCTAATACTGTCCAGGGCGGATCCATCGCTCCACTCTCCTTTCGTAATTAGCTTCGTAGAAAAATTCCTAACGAAGCTATATTTCTTAGTCATGCTATCTCTAGGAAAGTCCCAGGGGAGGGAGCCTGCAGAAGGAGGCATGCGCCTCCCACCCCCCAGCCCACATCCCCCCATGCCCTCCCTAAGATTCTGCTGAGGGCCCCTTTATTCCAGTTCTCAAAATTATAATTGACAAACGTTATAAATAATGTGCCAAATTTAATGAAATTCTTCGAAAACTGAAAAAACTACCCAGTAAAAGCGCACTTCCGGTTCACTAATTTTCTTGACACTCGGAATTTCGGCCATCTATTTATTTCTAATTAATTTTGTTTGGATGATTAGAATTGTATAATCAACTTATGATAGCACTTTAAAGAAAAACATAACCACACCCCTTCACTAAAAGTGATCTTAAATGAATTTTCCCAGAGAAATGTTTTAAATAATAGTTATAGATCTTTGTATGCGTAGTTTATATACGAAGTTTCAAGAAAATCATCGGAGTCATTTTTTGAGAAAATCGCGAAAAAGTGGGAAAAAAAAAACATTTAGTAAAGTGGTAAAGTAAACGAACTTCCGGTTATACGATTTATTTCAAACTTGGACTTTCAACAATATATTTAATTCTAATAAACATTATTCTGATGAGCGAATTGTCCAATAAACTGAAATAGCACTTTAGATGAAAACCTAACCCAGCCCCTCCCCCAAAAGTGCCCTTAAATGAATTTTCCCAGAGAAAATGGTTACAAATAAAAGTTGTAGCCTCTTTGTATGTGTAGTTTGATGTACCAATTTTGAAGAAAATCGTCGGAGCCATTTTTTGAAGGAATCGCAAAAAATACAACAACACCTACTAGTAAAGTGTTACTTCGTTGTGGAATTTTGACAGATACGTACGGTCAATCCCATGGTGGATATATAAACGGAAAATGTCAAGTTTTATCTTTCTAAACGTTTTTTCCGTTTTTGAGCTAATGCTGTTCATACCACACCCCACACAGACCATGTTGCTAAAAACCCACTTTTTTGGTCTCAGGGGACCTCGAAAACGGATCTTTCCGTGTTGCAAACTCATATCCGAAAATTTGCACACGATTCCGATTACAATACTTTCTCTTACTAGGAGTAAGGCAAGTAAAAATCGTTGGAGCCATTTTCGAGAAAATCACGAAAAGCTGAAAAAAAATAAAATCATTAAAGTTACACTTCCGGTTGATAGATTTTTTGCCCTGAAATCTTCATATCTGTAACCGTTTCCGCAAAACGGTTGAGTTTCCTGCTAATTTTCATTTTTGAGATATTCTGTTAAAACACACACACACACATATATCAGAACATTCGCTAAACCTGAACTGAACCTGAAAACATGATTTCCTATGAAACATAATTTTGAAAATCTGGCACAAACTTTCCCTCCCATTCAATTAATAAAATTATTTATTTCCACCTACGCCACTGCATTGACATTTCAGCCACTTCCTTTATAGTACCACATCAGTATAATATATGATTGCCACCTACATAGTATTAATATATGTTAGAAGCATTAATAGATTACAAATATAAAGACATTCAGTTAACCGGAAGTACAATTTTACAGAATAAGTTTCTGTGTTTTTTTTTTGGAATTTTCTCGAAAACGGTTAAGATTTATTACTTTCACTAACTACTGTTAAAGGAAGTATTGCGATCTTGCCAGATTTTTTGGAATTGAGTTTTCACCGGAAATACACGTTTTGAGGTCCCCTGAGTCAAAAAAAGTGTTTTTTTTTTGTTTTTTTTTAAAGAAATTAGTGTGTATGTGTGTGAAAAGAATATCTAAAAACGAAAAGTTGCAGGCTAGCTTCCGTTTAGGTACTACCACCGCATCAAACACGAAGATTTTGGACACTAAATCCATCAACCGGAAGTACCACTTTACTGAATGATTTTTCAGTTTTTTGTGATTTTCTCAAAAACGGCTTCAACGATTTTTTTTTTTTTTAATTTGATATATCAACTACACATATAAACAACTACAACTTTTATTTGTAACATTTCAACTATACATCAACAATAATCTACAATTTTTTATTTAAAACATTTCTCCGGAAAAATTCATTTAAGGATACTTTTGGGGACAAGGTGGGGTTAGGTTTTCCTCTAAAGTGCTATTTTTCAATTTTATTACACAATTCTATCATCTAAATAATATTAATTAGATTAATTAAATATGTTATTGAAATTTGGAGTTTTTGAAGAAAATCAGATGAAATTTCATTAAATTTGGTATACTAAATATAAAACAAATTTAGTATTTAGTAGCTCTTTATAAAAAAAGTATTGAGACGGGTCAAAAATTTTTTGATATCGAGTTTTCACCGGAAATACATGTTTTGAGGTCCCCTGAATCCAAAAAAAAAAAAAATGGTTTTTAAAAAATGGTCTGTGTGTATGTATGTACGTGAACAGCATAGCTCAAAAACGAAAAATCACAGAACGTTCAAAACTTATTATTTCGTTTAGCTTTCATCACCATGGGATCCGACACGTAAGTTGTCTGTCAAAATTTCTCAACCCGAAGTAAACACTTTAATGAAAGTTTTTTTTTCTTCACATTTTTGACATTTTCTCAAAAATAACACCAAAGATTTTCTTTAAACTTGGGTTTACAGCTATAATTTTTATTTGAAACATTTCTTTGGGAAAATTCATCATCATTCACCAGGGTGAGATTTTCCTCTAAAGTGCTATACCAGTTATTACACAACTCTATCCTCTAAATAATATTAATTAGATTAATTAAATATAATGTCGAAATCTGGATTTTTTAAATAAAACCGGATGACCGGAAGTGCGACTTTACTGTGAATATGTGTTCCAGTTTTTTGTGATTATTATTATTATTTTTTTTTTCAGAGGTTTTTTTTCTACATGTAATAGTTTCCTCTCAACCTACTGTCTGAGCCGACCCATCCATTTCTCCTTATTCGTGGCATCGGCCTCCGTCAAACCGGAATCCTGACAGGGATTCTAATGCAGAATCTTTCCATCTTCTCCTTCTTCTTCTTCCCTCAACCGTCATCCCATACACTGCCTTTGGAATTCTGTCTCCACACATCCTTAAACCATTTTAACTGTTTAAGCTCTATAGATTGGAGGATATTTTGTTGGATATTTAATTCTGTTCTAATGTCCACATTTCTTATTTTTTTTCTGTTCTGGATCTACCAGCTGACCTCCTCCAATAGACCATTTCGGTGGATAGCAGATTACTTCTTTCTTTTTTATTTAGAGTCCAGGTTTCTGCTCCGTATAGCACAATACTTTCAAATATGTATAGCTTTATAAATTAGGTGCTTGGTGCTTTGGGAAATATGCTTATTCCACAGCAATGAATTGAGCATCGCTATGACTCTTTTCCCTTCTCTAATTCTAATTTTTGTGATTATCTCCATGAAAATGCCGACGGTTTTAAGCTCTAATAAAAATTGCATGAAGAAAATTTGCCATTTCGTAGTAAGACAAAGCATGTGAGTGTTTCACACCAGGTTTTTTGTTTTTTAAACTTGGAATGTTTGCTGCAAAGATAGAAACATTTTCACTTTTATTTGAAACATTTTTCTGAAAAATATTATTTTAGAGGGGTAATGGAAGTCTGTTGATTAGTTTAAAATTTAAATTTGCACATGCTTTCTTAGTTTCGATATAGAGGGCACCAAATAAGACCGCTCAGTGGTAACAAATAAAATCCCCACCACCATTTTTATGGCTAGCCTAATTAAACATTGTAACGTTGCAATTTCAAGGGCAATTTCTTGATTTAATTGGAGCAAGAGAGAGTTGTTTTAGGGTTTCACAGATTTGTTTTTAAATTATTGGTGAAACTGTGGCTGGGTCCGCAATGTTGGATAATATCGGTATTTTATCCAGCATGCATGTTGGTTTTGTTCCTGACCGGTTTCGGTATAGAAAAAAAAAAAATAGAAAAAACAATGGTCCTATTACACCAAGGCACAAAAGGAAGACGATTGGACATTCTAGAAAAAATAGAAAGACACAAAGACAAGACTATCCACAAAAACATAATGAATGACCAAATAAACTGTAACCCAGACACACTCCTTAAGGTCATTTCTCACACCTAACTATATTACATGCATACCACCAAACTACTATAAAAGACATCTATGCACACAAACACACAGTCACATATGTATATATATATAAATATATATACTCACAAACAAAAAAATGCATGATGCATGCATTTTTGTTAAATTCTAACCTGTGGAACTAAATTTTCTTCTTCTTTCCCCGATTAAAGTACAGATTATTTGCATGATATATTTAAAAATCTTCTACCGTGCCCTATTTAAAAATACATTTACAAATGCCACCCATCTCTCTTAACATATTCTTAATTAATTTAAATATAAATTAATATCATGCATTAAAATAAGCATGATAAATAAAACGCACACATTTGATTTCCTTTATTACTAATTTAAAATCATCTCCAATTTGCTGTTTTGCTACCATGTTCTTACATATCAATTTACTTATATGTTCTCTTATATTAACCCTGCTTCTTTTTCACATTTGTTTCTTAATTGTACAAACTTTTCACTGTCTACAAACTTGCATTGCCTTTCTTTAAAATTCATCCATTAATTGCTTTTCCTTAAAATTTATCTAATCTTATTAGTACAGAAATAACTTATCCCCCCTCCTAATGAAAATGACTTGATAAAACACTGAGCATGCTTAACAACCGTCTTAAAATTTAGTTATAAAATATTCTTCAAAACATGCTATTTATCACAACATTTTCTAATGTCTAATCACAGTTTATAATAATTTCACTTTGTCATGAAACACACACATGTAATTAACATAACCTTATAACCTTCCCACATATATTCAACCAAGAAGTGTGAGTCTATAGAAACATTTCGTTGAAGTGAACTTTCTACACGAACTTGGTGAATTTGCTCTGACGATGGATGAATATCCGAAACCGGTCAGGAACAAAACCAACATACATGCTACGGCGGATAAAATACTGGATATTAGTGAAACCATTATTTTCTTTTTTGTGTTCATAATAATTAATTATTCTAATGAATTAAAAAAAATCTTTTCTAATATTATATTTGAATTAAACTGTTTCTATTATATTTCAACTTATTTACGCATTAAACTGACTAACAAGAAAAAAACCTTAGAAAATGGAGGCCGATCTAATATTCAGGCAAAGCCAGTTCCAGTCTGTGCCATTTAAATACTCTTTATTTTTCTTAGTCGATATTCCCGCAAGAATTGGGAACACGGCAAGAAACTGGAAGAAATCCTCTTTAACTCTTAGATTACATGCATGGCTTATAATCAAAGACCAGCGTGTGACACCTCGTCCGGAACACGAATCTCATCACAGTTAAGTTGTGTTCATTGGACGAACTATGTAACATAGCTAAAAACATTTTTGTTTCGTACATTAGGGAACGTTTCGTACTTCCTGTAAAAACTCAATTTTGAAAATTTGACATGAGCGCAGTACTTCCTCTTACTAGAAAGGGAATAAGAGAAAGTAAACAGGAAGACTGTTGAAATATGGCCGCCTAAAGTAATGATCATAAAAGTACGTTCTAAACATTTTTAGTAATAGAACAATTAATCTCTTTCTTGCAAAAATTACGTTAAAAAAAAAAAATCAAACAGATGTTGACCAGTAATTTATCACAAAAATGTTTTCGTTATTAAGTGATATCGTTAATGGAGTTGAGAGCTCGGAAGACGGAAGTCTTCAGACTTGTAAGGCCAGTTAAGTAAAAAAAAAAAAAAAGAAAATATTAGTAAGATTATTAGTGAACTTAAGCCCTCTACTATTTTATAATCTATTCAAATTAATGCAATGAATTATTAATGCATGTTAAGGTGTTTTATTTGTTTGTATATTAGTCATGTTATTAAGGATTACTATTTTCTCCTGATTATTCATTTAAGATTAAAAAAATAAATTATAATTTGCACTCGCTAAATAATGGACAATATTTTCGTACACTTACATGCCATTATCATAAAAATCATAAAAACTTGAAAGATGAAAACAAGAATGAATAGATAACTTTAATGTTTTAACGTAATAATTATTGCTTTGAAAATGGTCTAATGAATAGCAAATTTTTTTTGGTTTACAAATGCGAATTAACTGTTAAGATCAGTGGAGAAAAATATCAAAAGTTCTGCGTTACACATTATAACAAAAATTGAGAATTTGAAATTTAAAATTTTTGTTCAGAAATAGTTACAACCCAATTAAAGCTAATCCAGCCGATTTCCGGAGGCTTTTGTTGTTTCCCTGACATTTCTCTATTTGGACCCGTCTACAGCCGCAGTTCTCCAGTTTATCATAACTATTATTTTCCCAGCCAGTCTTAATCTTATCCAACCAAAGTTTCCCAGGATATCAGCCAGTTTCTTCTTTTCTCTTTTATTCTTCAAATTTTTAAGCTTCTTTTCCTGATTTTTGAATGGACTACCACATTATGCTGGATTTGATGAACTGCTCTCTTTTTCAGAATTTTTTTAGTTTTATAGTTATTTCTGCCTCCACAAAAGTGTAGAGGAATGGGGTATGCCTATAGGAAACAAACATCTGTTTACAATTATCTTCGCAGACTATCAGGTGGTAATTGCCCAGGATAAACAGATGAGAAAATTAAAAGAAATCTACACAGCCTGGGGGAATGAAAATTAACTACAGCATGACTGAATGTATGGTAATTGAAGGAAATGATCATTATGTGGAAAATGAAAAGTGTGGGAAAGTAAAGTCATTCAAATATTTGGAGTCTCTGCTGGATGAAATGGGAGGATGCGATGAGGAAGTGAAGACACAAGTTCAACACCCACTTCTGTGGAACACACTAATTTCCAAGGGAAATAAAAGAAGAATTTTCAACTCAATTATTGACGAGATTCTTACATACGGAGCAGAAACTTGGGCTACCATACAGAGAGTGAAACTATGACGGAAAAATTAATGAAGAGGAAGCTTAAGTGGAATGGACACCTTTGGAGGATGCCCCCCGGGATATGGCCGGAGGAAGTAAGGAAGTGGAACTGTTCGAGGAACAAAAGAAGGGGAAGACCGGCGAGGAGATGGGAGGAGGATGATTGAGAGAGGGTGCTTGGTGGAGTAGGGAGGTTTGAAGACAGGAGATGACCTGACGGAAACCCATAGAGGGATTAAGTAAGTAAGTAAGTAAGTAATTATTTCTTAATGTCTTTACCTTCTTTATTCTTCAAATACTAGCCTGGGCATCACCTCTCAATACCGACTACTTTTCTCCACATCACAGCAGACCATTAAAACTCACCAATGTTTTGAAAAACCTCATTTTAGAAATTTTTGAAAGCCGGTGGAACAATTTCAGATTTGCACAATACGATGAATGACGGACATTCTTTTTTGATTTTTTTTCTTTTCATTATGTGTCTTAGATTTTTTATTTTTACTTTCGCTTGACTTTTTGCCGGATATAGGTATATATATCTTGAGGTCTCTTGAGCACGAAAAAATGGTTTTTTGTGTGTGTGTGTGTGTGAACAAAATATCTCACAAACGAAAATTAAGCACAAATTTGATATTCCATTTAGGACGCATTTGATAGGAAGATTGTGGCCAAAATCCATCAACCGATGATGCATATTTACAGATTATCTTTAATGATCATTTTATAGTATTTTTTTTTTTTACAATTTTCCTCAAAAAACGATCCAACGATTTTCTTCAAATTTCGTATACTATCTGTTACACATAAATGTCTATTACTTGTATTTGATACATTTTTTCCAGGCAACTTGAGTTTTTTTTTTTTTAGGAGTTTTGAGTTTTTCTCTGAAGCTCCACTTCAGTGCAGTTTATGCTTCTATACTAACTTACTTTTGAAATATTGCTAACATTTCAAATTCAAAGAAAATCTTCTAACCAGAAATGCGACTTTACAGATTAGGTTTCTAATATCTTGGGAATTTTCTTTAACCTTGGAACGCTTAGTGCTGAGATAAAAGATATATAAACCTAGCATTAATATTTATAACATATTTCTGTAAATGTATATGTTTGGTGGACGTTGAGGCGTTTTGTAAACTTTAAATTTCTAGGCTATAGGCAGGGCTGTCAGTGGTCTCCTATGTAACCAATCGCATTCACTAGCTGAACCTAAAACTGATGCGTTATGCACGATTTCCCATCACCTATATAGATAACTAACTATATAATTATTAGGAATTACCTGGTTAAAAATAAATTTGTCAATTAAAAACTGTGATAGTTACTGTAAAAAGAACGGTCGTGTGAATCTTCCATACAAGAATTTTTACTTGTTCAAACAATTTTGTTGTTGTTTAAATTCAATTTACTATTTTATAAAATTAAAAAAAAAAAAAAAAAAAAAATCAATCGAACCATAACAATAGAAATAACATACTAATAAATAACTAGTTTGAAATAATATCTTCATTGACCTATTGCCGCCCATAAATAGGATCAGTGTGTTTGAACTGGACAGGAAATGTCTGCAAAGGAACAATGCCCTCCAGGAAGAATCCACTTATTATGTAATCTATTGCAGCTCACTTTATACAAAGTTTCACTATTTTTCATTGTCCATATTAATGAAATTATTTCAAATCTCTAGATTCAACTATTTTATTTTGTTAAAATTAAAAAAAATTAACATTCTTATGTATTTAAATTATACTCGTACACTCGAAGTTTTTATGAATTATAGTAAAAATATATTAAAATCGTTTAATATAAAAAATATGTTAAACAATACTAAATTTTCAGAGTTTTAAGAGGAATATTTTCTTAGTTTTTTTTTTTCTGTGGCACATTACGGCCAAAAAAAAATCTATTGTGACACCTTTATGGTGCCAGGATGAGACCAACTCATCTACAACACCCCTTCCTTCCGTCTTAGAGAGGGTATATCTTCCTCCAACATCTGGTAACTACCCAAGCTTACAAATCTTCTTAGAATGGTATCATCGCCCTCCGTTAGGAGGTGTATTGGTGTCTCCTTCATCTTCCCGCAGAATACTGCAGGTGCTATCTTTCTTCAAATGTCCTCTGAGTCTACAATGCCCAGTGAGGAAAACCCATCACCATGCGAAACCTAATTTTACTCAGATGATGATAACGCTTCAAATCTGCTCTGGTTAATAAACACGTCTTAGTTTGCTTCAGAAAATTTATTTCTCAGATCCTCTAAATTCATAGAATTATGTTTTATAAAAATGATCTCAAAACAACGATGACCTTGGAGCAACTAACTGAGTGGAACCAACCACTAATTCTAACAGACCACTCTTTTACTTTCATGTCATCATTTCCAGTCATCGCGAATAGAATATGAAAGAAATTACACTAAACTAATAAAGAAATTACCAACTAGTAAAGAAATTTGTAACTAATTCCTAAAGAAATAAAGAAATTACTAAATTAAAAATAAATTAAATAGAAAGTTTCTTTCTATACAATTTCCCACTACTAATTCCATTCTTCAAAAGACAGTAAATATTTTAATTATTAAAAAAAAAATAGGTTCTTTGTGCATTTGAGTGTTCTTTACAAATCGTGAAACGTTAATTGCGATACTTAAAATTTTTTATTGAAATTGCTGCAATTGATTAATTCTATGACCAATAAAATTAGCGATATTTTGATATATATATATATTGTTATTATTTTTCACATCAGTCTGTTTAGTGGTAAACCAACATTCCTTTATTTTGTCTTAACTAAAATTTGTAATAATGAGATGTTTATATGGAAATGGCCAGACGAGTTTTAAAGAAAAAACGAATTCTTTGTTGGTTTACGTTTCGGGTACCAATGGTGCCCTTCTTCAGCAGCTCTTTGAGGTTGGAGAAAAAGTACATTGATAACGTTGAGATTGAAATTGGATAGGCTTCGGTTTCTAACGCTGTTTAGTTTGGATCGGTTTATCGGAACTAACCAACTATCTAATACAGGGGAAAATTAAAAATATTAAGTTTAAAGAAAATCGGTTAACCGAAAGTTCGCCGCTTTTATTTTCAGTATTTCGCGGATTTTCTAAAAAAAGACTTCAAAATTAAACATGGAATACAGACCTATAAATATAGATATATTTAAACCTTACGCCAGATAGCTATGTACGAGCTGTGTAAATTAAGTAATGAGACTGATTTTCTAGTGTTCGATCTGGCAACGACTGGAGACGCGGCGCATGCGTGGTAGGGCAAGTAAACATCTGATACACGTCCAGTGCAAATTTGAAAATGCTAGAGTTGTTGCACTGTCCGTAGTGACTTTTTTTGTGAGCAAGGTTTTTTTTCAGTGCGTTTTAAAAATGAGTGACATCAATTACGAGCAACGTTGTGCTATCAGGTTTTGCTTCATACTTGGGCACAGTGCAACGAAAACGTTTGAAAAACTGTGCCAGGCCTATGGAGACAATGTTTTGTCGAGAGCACAGGTTTTTAGGTGGTTTAAGTCGTTTGCAGAAGGAAGGGAATCAATTGAAGACGAGCCTCGCAGCGAAAGGCCTTCATCTTCAAGAACCGACGAAAATGTTGGCAGAATCCGCGATTCGTCCGTTCAGATCATCGTTTGACAGTCCGAATGATCGGCGAAGAGTTGAATTTGACTCACACAACCGTTCATCAAATTTTGACTAATGAATTGGGGATGAGAAAAATTTGTGCAAAAGTGGTTCCGAAAAATCTTTCACAAGAGCAAAAAGACATCAGAAAGGAAAGAAGCCTTGACTTTTTGGGAGCAATTGAAAACGATCCCAATTTTTTGGAATGTGTTATTACAGGAGACGAGTCTTGGGTGTTTGAGTATGACCCAGAAACTAACAGCCGTAACCGACCAACTGAAGTCTATTCCAGTATCCGAGTTCCAGCACTGCTATCACGAATGGAAGAATCGTCTTCAGCGTTGTGTGGCTTCCCAAGGTAGTTACTTTGAAGGGGATAATGTTGAATTGTAATTTTATTTGAATAAAAAAAAGATAAAAAATTAGTCTCATTACTTAATTTACATACCTCGTAAGTATTAAGACCAATCAGTTGCATTCAAAACTAAAGTATATCTGTGTTATGACACGATTATAAAAATTTGCTACAGTTCTTCCGCAGCATATATAAATATTACAAATATTACTTACAAATGAATAGCAATTTTAATAACTACCCTGTCAAAACTAAAGTATGCCAAAATTTGGAAGTTACAAAAATGTCACTAAACCAGTAATTCATCATTTAACAGATATTATATAAATATGTCCTGTTTGGGCATCCTCTTATTTACGATCATCGGTTTCAGACCATAAAAACTATTTCTCAATTAGCTTACTGGACAAGAAATATAGTTGAATAGTTTTGGATGGTTGTTTATACATATTTTATTCTCTTGAATAAAGTATTATTATGTAATTGAAGAGAAAACTATAATATTAAACATTTTCTTGTAAATTGCTCTTCACCAGAAAAAGTACCCTGACTAGAACCTGACTTCTGCAGTTGCCTTAAACCAGTTTAGTAAATTTATTAACAATAGTTGATAATTTATAAAATTAAAAAAATCTGATATTTTTTAACTACTTCTTTGTACTTAGAACATTTCATTAAATAAGGATTAAAAACAGACGATTACATAGACATTAGATTGTAATTTATTTTCTCTCATTTATGTATATAAATTAAATCTGTCTAGTTGAAATTTATTTTATTTTATTTTTATTGTTATTTACAACAGCATAAGTGCCATCAGTGAATGTATATGAATTGTTGATGTTCAATCTACTCTGCGAGAGCAAGTCTCGTGGCCATTGACGTTCAGGATGTAGGAGAGGATTGTCAGGGAGGGTTCGGCACGAAAGACAAAAGACAAGAGGATTATGATGAGAGGATAAAGATATATGGAATTTATTATAAGGGGTTTTGATGATTTCTTGTAGGTAGGAAATGTCTAAGTCTGTGTAGATTGTTTTGTTGGATACACTGTATTGAGTATATCAACTGCATTTGCTCTGAGCAAGTCTATGTTACAACATTGTTTGATAAAAATAGCCTGATGATGGGCGAACGCCCGAAACCGGTCGATGACCACAAAAAAGGAGCAGGCTATTATGGAAAATGTATCTGATGTTTTCCCCGCTCTGCGAAACCAATCACAACAACTATTGACAATATTTGTTCTAAGGATTCTGCATTGCAGGGTTACATTGTAGTTTAAAACGCTTAGTTGAATCCCACAGTTCGATTCCATGTGCCCAGAATAATCTCAATCGTATGTTAAGTTCTTTTCTTTTGTGTTGTGTGTTTTGTCAATTCCCAAGATAGCGGACAACATCAGCAGCAGGTAAAGGGATATTGTTATCGGATATCGGAGGAGAGGTAATGTGTCGAAAGGTGAATGAAATATAAATTAAATAAAAGCTATCATGTTTGTGTCTGTGTTTCATTATTGAATGTGTGAGACTAATCCTTTATCTAATTTCAAATAATTTGTCCAGTGGCCCCAAGATTTCCTTCGGAACCGATCAGTGACACGGGTATCCTGTAGAGAGTGTTGCCACTGGGTAGTTTGTCTCCTACCACTCATCACCTCTCGTTCCCATCTTACAGCTTATTTACCCATGATATATCTACATATAGATGGTAAATAATGAATAAAAAAATAAAATAAACAATAAAAAAAATAATTTATATTGAGTAATTAGTAGAATAATCCAATTTCCATTTGTCTTTCCGGATTGATTTTAGGGTAGTTCTGAGGTAACTGACGCCGCCTTTATGACGACATATCAACATACAGTTCCACGTCTGCTGGGAGTTAAGGATAACTAAATCTTTAGTGAAAATTCTGACTTCCAACAACCGTTATCTATCGGAACTATAAGAAACGCCTTAAGAGATAAGTGTTTCACAACAAATTTTTAATAAAATTTAGAAGGGTATTAGTAAATGGTTTACGTCTTCAGGTTTCCCTTTAAAGCGTCAGTTAAATTTTTCCTCCTGAATAAATTGTTGAAGAATTTGCAAGATCAACGAAGACCTAAAGTAATTTAAGCAACAATGCATTTCTATTTTTTTTTTTTTTTTTTTATAGTTCAAAGGGTAGGTTTGTATTAAAAATGCGGCAAACAAACTGTCGGGAAAGTTTTTTTTATTATCTAGATAGACGGAAACGAAAGAAACTGAGATCAATCTTAAATACTGAGATATTCCCACACAGCGAAATCACTAAATTTGCTTCGTAAGCATATAATTAAGAAGTATTTTCTTGAAGTAATTTGAACTTTAATTATGTTGCGAGCTTACAGATTATCTTCTGTAATTTTTTATCACATAACATAAGTTTCACAACCGGTGGCAATAAAGGGAACTAAATATTTAATGAAAATTTTGATTCTTAAGAAAGTGTATCAATCACATGTTTAAACTATTACAGTAAAAGAAAGTTGTACGACCTGTAATGCTTATTTTGTTTTCATTAACAGCTAATTGATGTAAAGATTACAGATATATATATAGAAACAGATTTAAGTCAAAAACCAAAGATTAAAAAAAAAAAAAAAATGCAAGTGCTATAAAACATGACGTATTCTCTAGACTCTAGAGAGCACGATGACCTCACATTGAAATGCAACATAGCATTGCAATAGTAACCTTAGTACACTATTAGTTTGCTATTTAATATAATTTGTTATTCAATATTCATAATGCACTTCATATGTTAATATACACTTAGTGAACATTAGAAAAGACAATTAGATAATACTTGAAAGAATTTAAAGTTAAAGTGATTGCAAATAATTATCTCTTAAGAGCTTAACAACATTTACTAGGTTTTTGTTCAAGGTTCTATTAATTAGAAAAAAAAAAAAAAAAAAATCAGGTGTGAAACACTCAAACGACTTTCTCTTACGCAGATTTAAGTGACAAATTTTTGGGAGACGAAAATTTTGGAGAAACGCTGTGGGGTACACGCAGGGGTGCCTCCAAGCCAAAAGATTTATAAAGTCAAGTAGGCAGGGAACTTCGGAGTAGTATCTTCTGTCCCTTAGTAGGACGGGCCTGAGGACCCTGATAGGGATAGTGACTGGACACACTTGGGTGTCCAGCCACTTGTTTAATATAGGAGGACATCTAGTCCCATTTGTCAGAACTGTGACAACGGAGTCAGGGAAACGTGTACCACTACCTTTTGTCAATTCCCTCTTTTCGCCTGGAACGTAGGGTTTCGTGTTTTTGGAGGGCATCACTCTCGCAGGATGTCTGCGCGCGCTGGGAGTTTCGGGATATCTTGGGATACGTAATTAACCGTAAGCTACGGGGGAGATACATGAAGGGGACAGGGGGGTCTCGGGGGGAATAAGTGGCCACATAGCTTAGGTCCCGCGCCATTGGGCACCCGAATTACAATAATAATAAGTAACAAACTTTCTTTTCTTCAAACTTTTAACTTTTACTAAATGTTTTCATATCTTTAATCTTATATTAATTGGAAAATCTAAATTTAATAACGTGACTGTGTTTGAGAAAAGCATAACTATCCCCCCCCCCCTCACTCCTTAAACTTCATTAAATGAAGAACTTTCTCGGGAAAAAGTTTCAAAGGAAACTTATAGATTTCCGTGTTCATGGTTAATGTATCAAATTGAAAGAAATCTGTCGGTGTTTTTATGGAGCAAAACGAAAAAAACTCAAAAAACTGTCA
>JAAEAF010004427.1:0-84289 GCA_011037195.1 Triatoma infestans | reverse complement strand
CCCCCCCCAAAAGCAGCCTTAAATGAATTTTCCCAGAGAAATGTTTCATGCTCTTACTATATGTAATTGATATACCAAGTTTAAAGAAAATCATTAGAGCCATTTTCGAAAAAAATCGCAAAAAAGTGAAGAAAAAAGCTCGGATTCTATTTTGATACCTAAATGGTATAACAAGCTTACACTTTCTGCGATTTTTCGCTTTTTCGAGCTATGCTGTTCACACATATACACACGGCACTCACAGACACAATTTTCTAAAAACCACTTTTTGGACTCAGGAAACTTCAAAACCTGTATTTCAGGGAAGGGATTAGCTCAGTGGTAGCGCGCTGGACCCCCCCCCAAAAGCAGCCTTAAATGAATTTTCCCAGAGAAATGTTTCATGCTCTTACTATATGTAATTGATATACCAAGTTTAAAGAAAATCATTAGAGCCATTTTCGAAAAAAATCGCAAAAAAGTGAAGAAAAAACTCGGATTCAATTTTGATACCTAAATGGAATAACAAGCTTGCACTTTCTGCGATTTTTCGAGCTATGTTGTTCACACATATACACACGGCTCTCACAGACATCATTTTCTAAAAACCACTTTTTGGACACAGGAGGCCTCAAATCGTATATTTCCAGTGAAAATTCGATATCGAAAATTTGACACCATTACAATACTTCTTCTTAAAAGGAATAAGAGACAGTTAAAATGGGTATTTTTACTGAATAGTATTTTACAACTGAAAATTATGAATTGCTATGAGCAACTTTTGTCACTCAATTTTATTTTGTCCCACTAGTATAAATGGCCAAATACAAAATGGCGGACTTACATTAGATCTTGAATTTCTCGCCTAATTCTCTTTTGCCTTTTTTTTTTTAATAATGCAATGAAAATTCTAAGTTATTCATTTATAGCTCACATTAATTTTATAAAGCAGTAAATAGTATGTTAGAATAATTTGAGTTTTTGTATTTTTTCTAAAGAAATTTCATTGCAAAATTTGATAATATAAAATACCTACGAAGAAAAAATTAGTGAAAAAATTCTAACCTAGATTTTTCATAGAAATGATTAGCTATAAAAAATTAGCCAATCACAATGTGAAGGTGTCATATGTGGGTGTGGTCAACGTGATAATTCTAAATTTCTGATTGGCCTAACATTTCACACCTTCTTTTCTACATTGTGATTGGTTAATTATTTATAGCTACTTTTTTTTATAAAAAAAAAAACTAAAATTTTTTTACTAATTTTCCCTTTATAAATTATCAAATTGTGCAATAAAAATTAAAAAAAAAAAAAAATATGCAAAAATCAAGATATTTCCAACACAATTTTTATTGTTTTATATCTTGTTTAATGTATTTTTTTTTGTTTTGAAAAAATTCAGAATTTTCATTCCATTGTAGAAAAAGAAAGCAAAATAGGCAGGCATGTAAGTCCGCCATTTTGTATTTGGCTATTTATACAAAATACAATTCCATTTGGCTAAATGGAACAAAATAAAATTGATGTTATACACCCACAAAAATTGTTCCACGGAATACATAATATTCGGTTAAAAAACTTTTCTCAGACCTGAAGTTTTTTAGCTATTCATTATATTGTCCTTAATTTTATGTAGGTATGTGACGCAGTCCACAAAGTATTGAAAGAATACTATAAAGATGGAAATCTACGTATGAGCTAGTTCAATCAAAATCTAGTTTCTCGCAACATAAAAAAAAGGAATCGAACTAACTATCAGTTCAAGAAAACAATTAAATTATAATAAGAAGAAGCGTTCTATATATGATTATTTTCAATTATATTTATTAAAGAGCGAGCTGATCCCGGAAATTCTCAAATAGTTTTGTCTATAGAATAACAGGTTCAGGGCGGCCATCATTTGTCGTTGATGAGATTGTACGCAAACTGTCGAGTCAAATCCTACTACAAGCACTCCTACACTTGCTGCAGAATTGACGGTGTTTAAAGACAACATTATACGCCATCTTCATACTATGGGAAAGGTGAAAAGGAGATGTAGGATAGTGCCGCATGAACTAATATCTCTACAGGTTGCCAGGAGAATGGATAGTGGTTTAAATTCTCTTAAAAAATCTGTCTGACATGCGCTTCTACAAAAGATAGAAGTCTGTCTGACATGCGCGGGACCTAAGCCTATGTGGCTCTTTACAAAAGATTAATGTCATATGATAAAAAGTGGATTTAATGGCGAAATCTACAATTGGTCAATGTGTGGATGGCGGTCAAACGCCATTTCCGCAGGGGAATTTGGTCAATTTCCACAGGGGAATTTGGGAAATTTCCGCAGGAAGAAAGAGGGTAATTGGATAAAAAGTCGATGTTATGGATTTTCTGGAACTATGAAGGAGTAATTCATCAGTAATTCGTTTCCGTTGGACTTTCTATGAATTCCGATCTTTACGCCAACGACGACTAAAAATGGCCCAGCGTTATACAGCTTTGGTCAATTGCAAACAAGTTTTGCTCCAGCAAGATTACGCGCAAAATTAAAGAACTTAATGGCATTGAACTTCTGAACTTCTTTTACATCCACCTATTGTCAAGATTTAGCTCTATCCAACTACAATTCGTTTCGGCTCATGTCACACTTTCTTTGAGAAACTTTAATTTCATAACTTTACCGAAGTTGAAACTGAAATTTGCAGGAATTTTTTGATTCCAAATGCAAGGAATGTATCAGCGAGGAATCTAACAGCTGACAAAAAGATAGCTTACAAAAGACGATCACATGGGCTATATTTTGAAATTAATAAGAATTTCATAAAAGGTAATAAAAATTGATTTTTTTTTTTATTGAAAAATTCTCATTTCTTTTATACACCCCAACTACAATAGGAAATTAAAAAACCTTGCAACTCATAAATTATTTTTATAGCGTATGTGCTCCTTGCAAAAATTGATTAAATTACAAGAAAATGTCCTAGAATTGCATCCGATTATAATTTTTTAATTTAATACTTTATTAAGTACTCTTTATCAAGTTCAGTTTATTAAACATGAAAGAAAAATAAGAATTTGTATATAATATGACAAACAAATATAATTTAAACTGCGACAAATCAGCAATTATTATTTTTTTAAAGCGTTTACAAGCACTAAAAAGCGTTTACTTGTAAACAATTACTTACGTGTAAATAAGCCTTATTAGGTAGCGAAAAATGAGGTTTAAATAGTAACAAGTGTCTTATAAAACTAGATGTGTAAAAGGATGGTACAGTGCCTGGAAACTGGAATAAGAAATCATATTTGGAGGGGGGAAAGGTAAGATGATAATCCAGGAAGGGTGACCAATAACTCGCCTCTCACATCTTGCTGTGTGTGTGTGTGTGCGTATGCGTTTATTATTTTTAAAAAGGGACCTAGCTGTAAATATTACACAACTGTAACCAGAATATAAGGTAATATATATGAAGGTATATGCGAAGAGAAGAGAGTTTTGGGTGGTAGTGTGTATATACTGGCCAATACTTACGCAAGTGGAGGGGTAATAATATACTGCCCCCTATAACTTTTACTACATATATATATATCAGAGTTGGCCGGCCTGTTGCACTAAACCCTGTTGCACCTACACGCATTCAACAAATACACATAAAAGTTTACCTATTTCTTTCCATCCATTTTATTACTGCAATTAATATGGCTTCGCTCAGGATCGCAGTAAGTTTTTGTTTACTTTGTATTTATTTTTTTTGTTTTGTTTTTGTTTGAGTAATTAAAAAAAAAAAAAATAAATAAACAATAATTCGGCGCCATGTTGGTGAAAAACAGAATACTAGGTGATTGTACTTATAAATCAGGGTTGTTTTCCCCGGCAAAGAAGTCAGACAACAGAATGACCCTGTTGAAGAACGAAAAATTCCCGCTTTGAATAATTGATGAAAAACTTTATTAAAAAAAAAAAAAAAATAATGGAACATTTAAATTTTTGTTGTTGGACATATTATTGACAACTTTTCTGTCCATTATTAAGGCGGTTGTCATTGAATATGCCGATTTTTAAAGAAAAAAAAATGTAAATATTTCATGTTTCAGGTTTTTCACCTATTTAGGCTCACATATACCCAAATCTTTACAATGGAAATAAGACAGTATAGTAATTTTTGTTTTGAATATTAATTTAAATGGAAATAATTAACTTAATATCATTAATAAATATATATATGTTGAAATTTCATGGCACTTTCACGTAATAATATTCTTTATAAAACTGTTAACAATGCGGGTTAAGTTATCAGGCTGGCAGTTTTAACATAACTTTGTTAGTATGTCTCAACGTTATTATAATAAAAATATTAGATAAATAGCGTTTTTATGTGAAATTGAAACTTTTTCCAATTGAAATGAAACACTCAAAACCTTTTTGTTGTGTTACATTGTATGAGAGGGTGGGTGAAATTTAGGTTTTATTTGATTGAGAAAAAGTTTTGATTGTTTTTGCAATAAAAAAAGAAGGTTAATTTGACTGTAAAAAAAGCTTTAATTTCGTTAAAAAAGGTTAAATTTGATTGATCAATTCTATAAAACCAGACTATGACCGGGGAATCAACCCGCGCTAAGCCTTAACATAGCAGTCTTGCCTATCCGTTGATGCCTTAAGTTTGTAGAAATATACTATTTTATACCCATTAATATTTTCCCCATAATCTACCTAATTACGATGTTTAGATTTAATTTTCAAACTAATTAATAATTAATATTTGCAAAAAGATTGATTGATTGAAAATTAAAAACTGAGGCGTGATTAATACTGAAAAGAATCATACTTCCACCAGAATTAATTTATTAATTAATATAATAAAAATGACTTGATAAAACACTGACCATACTTAACAACACTATTGAAATTTAGTTATAAAGTATTCTTCAAAACATGCTATTTATTATACACTATTTTCTAATGCATAATCATAATTTATAATAATTCCATTTTGTCATGAAACAAACACACACAGTAATATATCCTTATAACCTCCCCACATATATACAACCAAAAACTGTGAGTGTAGCAGAAATATTACGTTGAATTGACTTTCTACATGAACTTGGTGAATTTGCTCTGACGATGAATCCGAAACCGGTTCAGGAACAAAATCAATATGCATTTACGCCGGATAAAATACCTGATATTATCCAACATTGCGGACCCACCGTCATTTTCTAAAAAATTACTTTGAATATTATCTTAAAAATTATTTGTCTTTTAATTCTGCAATTTTTGGAGTTATTAGCTAGTGTAAACATAGTTTACACTAAATTATTCTTCCAATAATTATTCTGACATTTCTGAAAAAAATGAACTTCTGAAATGTTAAAAACCACATTTAGGTACTCTACAAAGTCCGATTTATGAGTCCGCAATTTACAAGTCTGGAAAACTAATGTTTTGCGCAAAGCTTTGGCTTAACAGATTATGAAGGGCTAAGGCTTTACCAGACAACGATTTTTTATGGTAGGTCTGTGGAAAAGTACGCCGCGGTTCCACACTATCGTTCACTTTAACAACGAAGATAAAACGATGTTTTTTAAAGTTAACCTACAGAATTTGATACTTTTTTTTTTAAATTTAAGGCGCCTCAACATCTATGGTCATTGGCGCCCAGAGCCATTGTCGGCATCCGGAAAATGTTCTCTTGTTATAGACAGCACTGTCCATCACCGGAAGAAAAAAAATCCAAGTGCAGCACAGCTGGACTCAACTCGGGACCTTCGCGTAGGAAGAATTTGATACGAAAACTATTTATCGTCACTCAGTGTTTTATTTAACAAGAATAAGCTGAAGAAGTTAAATTTTGTCTTAGCTACAACTGAGTAGCCAAGACCTTGGCTGTCTCTGAAGGTCTCCCAATAAAAATTTGAATCGTGAGATATGAAAGAATAACATGAGAACTTTAGGCGAGGATTGCTGAGTGCGGTATACTGGGTTCGATTCCTTGGTCTTGGCCTTGAATTTGCATGACTTAATAAGAAAAGTATGTTGGCTATAATCGGCTCCCAGGAGAGTGGACGAAGAATTATAGATTTTCCGGGAGGGGATCAAAATTTTTTTTTTGGACATATATAAAATGGTGTGAATCATTGTTCAAGTGGTAAACCATCACTAAGAAAACAGATAATTGGAAATCAAGGAAAATATTGTAGTTTTATTTCTGTTGAACATATTTTCATATTTGTTTTTAAGTGCTTATTAAAATTTCATGGGGATATTCCCTAGGTCGCTCATTGCGGCCTCTACCACGACTGAAAAACACAATATGTGTTTCGCAAGAAGTTGGCCACAAAAGCTTATATACGTGCACAATGAGCCCAGCAGTGGCCCGAGTGCTGAACCTCCTTGGCGTTCCCGAGTTCTAGATTAGATCCATGTGCACACAGAAGTAGTACCACTTTTATTTGAAACATTTTCCAGGGAAAATTGTTCCTTTTTTGGGAGGAAGGGGATTTTGTATTAACTAAAGAATAATTCGTGTGAGACATGACCTCCAATAATCCATTTTCTCAGATAAATGTTAAAAAATAAAATTGATAATACAATTTTGTCATTAGTAGCAAGACTTAAAGAAAGTGATTGGAGCCATTTTGGGGAAAATTGCGAAAAACTGGAAACTGATTTCTGTTTGACATGATCACTATAATTTTCCTCTTTAGAAAGTAACGGAAAAAAAAATCCAGTGTGAAACACTCACTCACTTCAGTTTACACAGATTTTAGTGACAAATTGGCTTCAAACTTATATTCTTTACTAAATGTTTGCTTGTGTTCTTCAATTTTATATCAATTGGAAGATCTAAATTAATAAAATTAAGTTTTTTTTGAGGAAGCCATACTTGTTGCAAAACTTCTTTAAATGAACTTACTCGGAAAAAAATGTATTCAATAAAAGTGATAGGTCTCTCTGTATACATAGATAGTGTAACAAATTTGAATATATGGATAAAATCGTAGGAAATGAAATAATCTCATTAAAAAACACACTTCCGGTCAACCGATTTTTTTGTAAACTCAAAATTTTGACAACTTATTTAATAATTCTAATAAAATATTATTTAGATGATAGTATTAATTGCATAATAAACTAAAATAGTACTTTAAAGAGGAAAACATAACCTTGCTATCTCCCAGTAAATTTGAGGGGAAATTTGCCACTCAAAATGGTGCGCCAGAACCGCCATTTCTTCCCTACCAACCATCTTAAATAAATTTTTCTAGAGAAATGTTCTAAATAAAAGTTGTAACTTTTTGAACAATGTGTAGCCGATTATACTATGTTTAAAGAAAACATTTTTGAAGCTGTTTTTAGAGAAATCTCAGAAAACTGAAAAAATAAACTGTTCAGTTGAAACCTACTTTCGATTAACCGATTTTCCTCAAACTCGCAATATTGGCACCGGAAAAAAACGTGTCTCAACATTTGAAGTTCGTGTCTTAGTCCAAACAATACGATGTACATAATTAATATAATTACATAATTTTTAATTTCATAAAATATTATTAACATCAGCACACACATAGTTTATTTCACTTCAAAATCACCACTTAAATCTCGAAGAGTGTGTTGTTTAAAATTTATTTAATTGAAATTTTTAGCAGAAAACGTTCGATATTCATTAAAATTCAAGGAATCCTAATATTTTATTTTTTTTAATCTTTCGAATTAATTATTTAAATAATATCATTTTACAATATTATCTATTTATCAAGTTATAAATGAATTAAATTATTATGAATAAAAATAAACTTGAAATGACGTTTAACTTGCCTCCTGACCATCCCTCACTGAAGCGCAATCAGAGAACTAAACTAAAATATCCAAGTCATGACCAACTTATAAGCGTTCGGATTATATTTGTAATATTACTTACATTATGGCGGCACATTTTCTTTATTTGGGATCCCATTGACAGTTAATATTCAAATCAGCGATATTTTTTTTTTTTTTTACAATATCTCATTATTAATTTGGGTCCTTCTAACAAAAATGGCAGTTATTATCATGCGGTGGTACTAAGTTCAATTCCCGAACTTGATCTTGGATATATTATGTACAAATTTGTGAATAATTTATAATAAAAAAAAGTTTTATTTCCCTCCGCCGGCCTTCCTCTCATAAGTCTGATAAAGTAGGCGTCTATTTTAATTTGAAAGAAATAATATAATTTCTAAATTTTGTGGACTGCATTTTTTTTTTTTATTTCAAGAATTTGTAATTAAAAAAATATTTTTTACTTAAAAATCTTAAAATGAAGACGCAATACACTAATTTGGAAAGTGTTTATTTAAAGTAATCGTTATGCTAATCATTTCATAAAAATATATATATGAAACACTTGCTTATTCATGATTATCAAGATCCAGGTGTAATTTTATGTTTACATTAATTTCTACCAATTGTATGGAAGAATGGCAAAACTGATTTTTATGAGTAAGGTGTATATTCAGTACTATATCTTTATTTCGTGAAATTAATTCAACAAAATCCTGGCAAATTGGTGAAGTTCTAGGTTTTTAATGTTTTATCTTTATTTTCCTTACAAAAAAAAAAAAGGTTTACCTTGGCATTGCCACAGTGAGATATTTCATTGACAAAAAGCAAAGCATATTATAGCATATTACATGCTAAAAAAAAAAAAATGAGACCGGAAAACCGTTGGTTACTCAGTTACTTGTTGACAAATTCTATATTAAACATGACGTAATAAAAAAAAAAAAAAAAAAAATTCGGTCTATCATATTTAATATTAATTTATTGTTATTTTATATTTATATTGGAAAGAAACGGAAATTATTATTGGCTAGTTCATTCTATTATATAAAAATTTAGAAAGGTAGAGTAGTACGTAGTGACTTGTGTGTATGCTAGATGAACCTGTTAGCGGTGGATAGTGCTTTTGAAAGTGAACTGTTAAATATCAGCCACCTAGAAATAGCCTTCACAAGGTTCTCTTCTATACGGGATTATAATATAATCTATAGAAAAATATTGTATTATTTACCTTCACTTTTATCTATCACATTACATGCTATTATTGTTATATATTTCGTATTTCTTACTTAGCTAATAATGTACAATATATTTTGCTTTCCTTGGTTTACATTACACATTTTTTTTTTGCATCACATTTTTTTTTTTTTTTTTACACTTCATTAATCTTTGCAATGAAAACTAATGTTAAATATTTTTTAATAGTTTAACAATTTAATCATAATGAACTTTCTTTTGTTTTTTTCAGGTGGTACTAGTTTTATCAATGATAGTAATTGTGTCTACAGCCCCGACACCTGGCGGCTGGGGTGGAAAGCAGTAAGTATTTCCAGATGCATAACATTTCAAAACAAAGACATTTTGTTTCAATAACATAAGCAGTAGCTTAAGATAACCAGTAGGTTAACTCATAATTTTGAATGACGTGAACAACCTAAAAGAAAAAGGCAATTCAACAAGTAAAAAATTAGTTGGCTGAGGCAAAATATAAAACTTTTTATCTTTAAAAGTTTATTCAACATTTCGGACACTTTTGATGTCCTTCCTCAGGTTGAATGTTAGAGGAGGTTATTGTTTGGTTCAATAACTAAACAATAACCTCCTCTAGCATTCAACTCTCTATTCTTCCTTGAGAGTTCCTGAGGAAGGACATCAAAAGTGTCCGAAATGTCAAATAAACTTTTAATGATAAAAAGTTTTTTCTTTGGCTTCAGCCAACTAATTTTTTGCTTGTTTGATTAACAGCTGCCAAACATAACTATTGTTTATACTGAAAAGCCAATCCAATTTCTGATTATTAAATTGGTGACTTGATGCGCTCGTTATGCTGAAAAACATAATGCATTTTTTTTTCCGCGAGGCTGAAGCACTGCTTATAAGTATATAGTAACAGGTTGGATCGTGTTTATTTTGTACGGTAAAGCATCACAAGTTCCTCACGTTTTGGTCTAGTGGCTAGCATACTCGTCTTTGGTGCAAGAATTCAAGGCTCGATTCCCGTGAGCGCAAAGTTGTTGACCCAGCATCGTAAGAGAAAATGGGGAAGCTACAGTTCGAAATTGCCCCAAAGCCTCCCAATATATCGCCGTTGGTAAGCTTTGGTCTTTTAAGGACTGTTGCGTCATGGGGGGGGGACGCATCCCAATTTAATTGAAAAAAATTAATTTAATTTTTTTTTTTTTTTTTTTTAATAAGATTTATCATAATTGCGTATCATTTAGAAATTTTTAAAAATATAGAGAAAACACTGGCATTATATTATATTTCGTGTTTGCTCATTAGCTATACATGCACCTGTCTTGTTTCTTGCACATTATGCATGTTCCTGTATCGCGTCTCCCACTAGCAACAACCAGTTTGTGTGAACATATACAGGAACTGTTTAGATTACCTATTTGATTATGAGCAATAATTCTAGTGTAATTCCGGAAATAACATTTCATGACTGGAGAAAATCTTAGAATACAGGTTGATCCGATTTATCCCAATTAAATTCAATTAAGATATTCCTGTTAAATCACTTTCTCTATTATAATTTTTATATTTACAATATGCATTTCTAAATTTACAACAGCCTTCTAAAATTGGATAGTATATTTTTAAAATTTTTTTTTTTTTTTAAATTTAAAACTGAATTATTAAAAAACAATTCATTCAAAATGCAGAAGAGTTGTGAGTGTATCAGGGTTGTTGGTTTGTTAATTTTTTTTCCAAAAGTAACAAGTTATAAGAAAGTTATCTCTTGGAAATAATTATAATTTCAATTAAAGAGCTTTCCTTTTTTGTTAAAATTATAAAAACCTTCTAAGATATCTCAATGCTGCATTGCTAATCCTTTTAATTCCAGATTTTTTTTTATCGGAAAAAGACGACAGACTTTGTTAATTTATAAGGGAATGGATTTACTCTGCATACAAAATTGTGTTGCCATTTTGTACCCTTTTGAATTCTATAATTTATATTGCCAGATTTTTTGTTTGTTTTTCTTTAGGAATTTAAAAATTTTTCTTTGGGAATTCCATCTGCTCCGATCGCAACTCCGACGTTTTCCAAGCACCAGTTGTGATTGCAGTACATATTACAATTCGGTAGTATCACCGCCAAGTGATTTTTCTTATTAAATTATTTTAACTATAGGAATAGATTCTCCAAAAAGGAAATGATAATTCCTAATATACAATATGAGGAATATGAGGACGTAATAGTGCTTTCTCCTACTGCATGGTAAAATAATATATGTTCTACATTATTACATATCAAGGCATATTCTTTTATGAAGCAGAACCAATTTTACAAAGTCAAGTAAAAGTGTGTATAATAACAATTATTTTCCATGGCAAACGAATTAAATTTAGGAAACTCATGTTAAATTAGAGACGTTGGGTAAAAATAAACTTTCTCCATACTCCAAACAATTTGATCGAATCATTTCATTCTGGTTTTGTTTAGCCAATTGTACTATAGTTTTATAGTATATATTGTTAGATTTACTTATTATTTAGTTCATCGTCAAACTGTATTCCTTCCAGATGTCAAACTAAGTGGACATTATAAAACTTGCACAAGTATATTTTTCATACTTACTAAGTAAACACTGAATTGGTGACAATAACTTGGAGTCAAGTTAACAAAAAAACTCTTTGGTTTCTTTAAATTCAAATTACTTTTATTTGTGATAGAATCACCAAATGCGATTCGTGGTAAATGTATATAATGGGATTGCAAGAATGAAGAAGACACTTTAGTGATGATTATACTAATTTATTTTTTGCAGAACATCGAGACAATTTTTACTTAACTGCTTAGGCGGTTTTCCAAGCGATGGTTGTAGAGACTTGAGAAACAGATGTAGATTAGGATGAGCAACTCTGTGTGACACTCAGGATTTCGCTAGGTTTTGGATTAAGAAATTTTTGAGTTGCTATGGATAGTAAGACTGGATACATATCAATAACATTAACTATTTCTCTAGGCATTTTTTATTTTAAAGAATGTATCGCTGGCAATTGGAATATTTAACCGTATCCAATGTTCAATCCTTTTGAAATTCCAAATTATTCTGTGTCTGATATGTGGTTCTAGGTAAATCATTGACATTTAAAAAAAAAAAAATTATGTTATTTGCTACGATCGCAAACTAGACGTTTAACAGCTTCAGCCTCCACAGCAATGTATTAATATTATTCGTCTGTAGGAGGGATCTATGTTATCCAAAGCCCCAATTGACCCATATAACTAGCCCAAAGAAAAACAACAACAAACCGGGTCTAGAACAAAAATCCAGATCCAGATCCAACCCACTTCAGATTCACCCAGACCGAACAAATCAGATCATAACCTTAAAAGGGAAATAGCCTAAGCTCTTCCACAGACAACCTGCTCCGACCAAAGGCTATGAACCTAATTTCCAAGTAATCTGTCATAAGATGAATGGATGTTTCTTCCTCTGTCACAAAACCACTACAAAAGGCGTCTGTCATGAGCCTCTTTACATAGATGTTTCTCTTTAAACCACAATGTCCAGTAAAGGATCCAACGAGATGCCTGAAAGAAATCCGTGAAAGACCAAGCAACATCTCAATAATGAGCAACACCCAATGAGCTTCTTAAACAAACTACCGGCAACCCACTCTGCCAGGCTCACTCTTCCGTGTATTACCGGAAGTAATTATTAGGTATCACGTCAGACAGTCCTAATCTTAACTTGAAACTATAAGAATGATTGAAAACAAAAGTTTCCAATATTCTATCAGAAGGAAAACCTTTAATGCAGACCTTTAAAGCATCTCATCATAAATGGTAGAATGACCACATCGCTTTCCCTTCCAAAAACCTGCTAGTTTAATTCTATAACCTGGCTTCCATTGCCAGGTTTTTCACCTCCCCAAAGAGCGATGGGATTCCCAACGAAGTCTCCATAGCAGCAGTAGGTGTGCTCTACATTGCATTGGTCACCGCCAGACAAGCCAAGCGTTGAGTATCCTTAAGCAGCAGTCTAGCGGATCTTATCTCAATGCGATGCCACCACACCACAGCCGCATATAACAAACTAGGTTTAATAAATCCAAAACATCATCTTGGGAGTAATCCCTCAATTCTCACTTAAAATTCGTCGACATTGCCAAAAGGAAATAATTGCCTTTGGATACCATTGCAATATAGAGACGGAACTTCTGAAAAAGTAGTTGCATTTAGGTCCAAGCTGGACAAGTGTGCTCCCTGATTTTATCTCCCATATCAAAATAAATGCCATAAATGGCAGGCTGAGGTGAAAGATAATATCAATCACTGATTCTTTCACAACGTTCTCGCGCCAAAGCAGAAGAACCGCCAAATTCGTGCCCATGAGATTCTTTATAAAAAAGATAAACTGGTACTCCGGGGTTTTTTCACTAAATACTATTTCCGTAACGTAACAAGATCCACATTTTATGAAGATTTCTTTAGGTGGCAATGTCCTATTTAATGTTGCAGCAATCCTCGTTAGCTTACCTTTCAAAAACAAAATCTTACCATGGAGATACATTATGAAAAGCTGGTAGGCACTCCGAGGATTTCTGGGAATCCTTTAAATCCATATTTTTTTTTTGAAAAGTTTGTTCTTTGGAAGTTTTGGAAATCATTGAGTGAAAGTCGTCTGAGTTTTTCTTATCTGATCTTTGAGTTTATTGAGTGGATAAAAATGAATTCATTTGTAGTATTATGTAACTCCAGTTTGATGTTGACCTACTCTTGTTATATTAAAAGAAATAAATTATTATATTTTTTTTTTATAATGTAAATTACTTAACATAATAATAATATAAATAATATAAGTAATAATAATAAAAGTCCATTTTGATTTAATCAAATTACCTTACGAAAGAACACGTATTAACACTGATTTTAACAGTAAATATCTTAGCCAGATTAGTGAAGGTCAAAGCACTAAGAAAGTCACTGTCACTCTCGCTGACCGCTAACCACTTTATGCTCTTAACTAAACATGTTCTGCATGGAATGATTTTTGTGTCATTATCGATCTATTTACATAAAGAACTTAATTTTCTTCGTAGAAAATTTATTATAACTTAGGAGTTGTTTTCGAAACAGTAGCTAATTTATTAATTAATAACTCTTTTTTATTTTTTAACCCAATTGGATTCTGTTACCTTGATACCTTGACAGAAAAAAAATTAAATGGCGAAAATATGGTGAAATGTTTGCCCCAAATTACTCTGGATTCTTGAATTCAATATGAAATTCTTGAAATGCTTTTTAACAAGGCTTCTTTTATTGTATCTAACTTGTCTATCTTTTTCTTCTTTTTTTTTTGTGTTTCTTGAGATTATGAGAAGTTGCAAAAAATTTACATTATACATTGATTTCAATGTTTCATATTTTTTTTTTTTAATTTTATAACTCTATCGTGAAAAGGCTGCTACCGATTTTTTTTCCGATTACCTTCTAATCTATTATATTTTGTTTTTAGAAATCATGTGTCATAAAATTCTTCAACTGGCTCTCCCTTTTGGTGCACAGTTAATAGGTCTCCCCGCTTTCGGTGCGAAAAGTCAGTTTCGATAAGTCGTTGAGGCTTAGATGATATTTTTCCAGCATCTTTAGCAAAAGTGAGTAGCTACAGTAATAGCAGACCTGTAGCAAAGGGCTGACCTTAACAATAAAGGGAATTGCTTACAAATCGCTGCCCGATAGATCTTGGCTTTTCATGGACTAGAGTACCAAGGATTGAATTAGTTTTTAATTGCTCTACCATGGAGTTAAAGAATGTATTACCGCTGAATTTAATATTTTTGACAATTTTATTAAAATCCCAGCATTATACAGGGTGTCCTAATTAATGTGCGCACCCCATTTTATCTCCTGTCTCTTTAAAGATGGAAAAAAATTGTAAATGGTAACTCCCCCAAATTTTTTTGCGTAGATTTAGAATCTAACAGTCGTACACATGTACGCATTGTACTAATTGCCGAAATCCATGCTAACTTTATTTTTTTCAAATAGAAACTTCAACTTTTTTTTTTTTTTTAAAGCGGCCTCTACACGGTCAATAATATTGTCAATATCAGTATTGACAATATAACCATCAATACTCGTGCTAACCAGTTTCAATATTTCATTACCTTACACGATCAATATTATTGTCAATACTTTTGTCACATAACTGTGCCATTAGTTACTACTTCTGCCACTAGGAGAGTAAATTTACGTGTTTGTACTCGTTATTTTGTTGGCTTTTTTTACCTTAAAAAATGAATAATCGTACAAAAGCTTGCGTAGCGATTATTTTGGCGTTTGGCACTATTCATAAAGTCCTTTAACTTATTATAATATTATCGCTTTTGTTTTGTACAGGTTAGTTTCAACGTTGTATAAAACTATTGAACTGAGTATTGATGGAAATATTGGCGCCGCCCCTACACGGTCAATAATATTGTCAATATCGCCTCCAATTCTCAGTATTGATACATGAAATCAGAAAATCTGAATTTCATCAATACTCTTGTCAATACCGACCATCAATACAATTTTTTCACCTTACATGGTCAATATTATTGTCAATACTCTAAAGTATTGTCAATATTATTGACCGTGTAGAGGCCGCTTAAGAAATACGAGCTCAGAAACATGAAAATCGGACAAGTAGTTCCAGAGATGCGATTTTCTTAAAGAAGAAATAAAATTCGTAATGACGGTTTTGCTTACTTGTTAAATTTATTTTTCCCCCCCTACTTTCTACTTTATTAATTTTTATTTGTTTATGTTTTTTAATTTTTAGTATTCTTTGAACTTTGAACATATTTTGTTTTTAACTTATCAATTAAACAATTAACGTTTATAAACAAGATTATTCAATGAAATAAATTACTACGTCTCTGTTGCCGCGGCAAGTATTCTCCCCTCAAGAAAAGTCGCATATGTTCGAAATTTTTATCGAATGCGGTCGAAATATAAACGAGCTGCTCGTGTTTACAATGAAAGATTCCCGCAACGAATTCCTTCAAGTAGTTTTACAATTATCCGTGTTGTGAGATGTTTTACGGATACAGGTCCAGTTAGAGGAATTTCAATAATGAATCTCTTGTATTTTAAAAAAAAAATCCACGTAGTACTCTCCGTCAGGAGTACAGAGCTTTGAGAATTTCTAAATCTGCAATTAGAAGCGTCGCACGGGAGGGTAGTTTTCACCCATATCGTCCTCATGTGGTACACGTTTTTCGCACAAGTGGTGAAGTTAAGGGGTTCAAACTTTCTGGCAATGATTGACATGCAACTAGCAGACACGCCTGATTTTTTTATCTACTTTCAGAAAAAAAAAATTGAGAAGTTGTGATTTCCATTGAAAAAAAAAGTTAGTACCGATTTGGGCACATAGTACATTGCGCTAAGTGTCATATTCTAAATCTACGCAAAAATTTAGGGAGGTGGGAGTTACCATTTGAAACAGACAAGAACAATGGAGTATGAACATTAGTTGGAACACTCTGTATATAAATATCTTTAGTCTATGGATTCTTCCAATTATTTTATTGAAAAATAACCTAATTTAGAGTGGTTAATAACTAATTCATAAGCCAAAAATGTGTCTCAAATCATTGTTGATGGCATGATTAAAAAAAACAGTATTTTCCCTTTTGCCTGTCTCGACCAGTGGTATGTTTTTTGACACTTCTATTTCTGGAATGGACAATATTCGCTATACTATCCTATTGAGATATATTCGTGCCGACATATTTCGTCACATGCCCTGACGATTTGAGGAAAACTCCCTTAATATAAATGTCAAAATGTCAAAAGTTATCGTAATTTTCCTTTTAAGGTCAAATCTCAAGAACTTATTATAAATAAAATTTTCATTGTAAGCATTTAAAAAATCTAAACGTGAAGAAACAAAATACACGAATTTTGAATGACATTTCATCGCTGAGTCTTTCTAATTAGTTTCAAACGATATTTTCTACAAAAAAACACATCAGCTTGTTTATGGAGAAATGTTATTGCTGTTTAGAAGGGTCAACAGGTAAACCTACTATTTAATGCTAAGAATGCCATTCAGAGGCGTAACTAGTAAACAAAGCGTCTATGGCCAGTTAACAAAAATGCGCCTATTAAGGTAAACGCATTTTACAACATAGCGTAAACGCTTTGTAAACTTTTAAAAAGTCGCGATTTGACGCAGTTCAATTTACTATTTTATCTAAAACTATAACGTTCTCAAAAATTAAAGTTTTCAACCTGGTCAAGGAACAAATAATAATAATAATAAGGGGTACCCAACAGAATGATGATTTATTATATCACAAACAAGAACATTTGAATTACATGGCTTAAAAATTAAATACCCATGTTGATTATAGCAATTTATAAAAAAATAAAAAATAAAGAAAAAAATTGTTATTAATTCGATTCAATCAAATTCGATTTCAGCAAATTTAGCGTACTCTTTGGGAAAGTAATCTTAAACAACTAAGTCGATATTGATTCAAATTTGATCTTAAGTAATTTTTTTTATAATTTTTAATTTGCTGAAATTTCTTTCAGCAGAGCGATTGCCTCCTGACAGACAAAGAAGTATTCTCAGAGAGATTGTTACAAACGGATATGATTCATACAAATCCCCTTTTGACCAGTCCTTGTAGAATTTGAAGATGGTAAAGTTCTTTTAGAGTTTTTGAAAATAATTTTTTGGCTTGATTTTTGAAAGCATTCAATTTCATTTTGCTGTTTTTTTTTTAAATCAAAAAGTGCATTTCGCCACTTTTATCTGCAGCGTCTATGGCCGGCCCTTTTTTACGCCTCTGATGCCATTTCAATTTTTATGAACGGTACTTCCATCTATAGAAAAATGAAGGAATAGAAAAATGTCTTGTTAAAATTTTCGAACTTAAACAAAATTGATCAGTCGCAATTTACGATCTGGTGTCCAGACATAATTGTATTTTCATGGTGAAAAATGCGATCTAATAGCAGTGTAAAAAAAAAGAAGAAAAATCAAAGGAACTAATTTATTTAATTGTTAAACTATTTTGTTTAATTGAAACATAAAATTTAAAGCGGAATAAACAATTCTAGTTAGTTTCTGCTTGGTGATGTAATAGAGGTCAGAAATAAAGACCAGTGTAGCCAGTTAAGTTGATAGCACGTTTTCTCCTCTACAATCATCATTACTCCCACCTGCAGTAACTGCTAACAGCTTCCTTGTCGTGAAACCTCTAATATCAAACATTCACTCTGTTCCGATCGTCTACCTCTATAAGGCCCTTCCCTGTTCGTCCGTCTCGAGTCCTACTTTATATACTAACTAATAATCGTATGTAATTATACACCTCCTCCTATTACTTCCTTTTTTTATCTGTATCAATACTCCTAATTCCACAACTACACATATCTCTATGTAATTATTGATATAGGAAATCAAAAATCCTTAGCTTTCCTTTGTATAATTGTATATTAACTTATATTTTTTGATAATTAGCTTCGTAATATTCAGATTATAACTTTTGCTTTTGCTTAATGGAAGGTATTCATTAGACATGATAGTTAAATGGTTTTACATTGGATTATAATTGCATAAATTTACTTTGAGTTAGACAATTTCAGTCAAAAACTAGTTTTTTTTTTTGCAAAATCTCTTCTAAAGCTATAAAATAAATTATTGTATTTTTTTTACTTTCTCTTAAGAGTAGAAAGTTTTGAAAGTAAGAGGAAATATTGTAAACTTGTCAAATTTTTAGCGGAAATATACGTTTTGAAGTCTTCTTAGTCCGAAAAAGTGGTTTTTAGAAAATGGTCTGGGTGTGTGTATTTGTTTGTATAGACAACACGGATCAACAAAGAGAAATTGCAGAAATTGTCTTAAAATTGATATTCCATGTGGTTATTATCAAGGAATTTGAAACGGAACTTACCTGTCAAAATTCCTCAACCGGAAGTACCAATTTACGGAATAAATTTTTCAATTTTTCTTAAAAATGGCTCCAACGATTTTCTTTAAACTTGTTATATCAACTATAAATACAAAGATCTACAATTTTTATTTGAAACATTTCTTCAGGAAAATTCATTTAAGAGCACTTTTGGGGGAGGATAAGCTTCTGTTTACCACTAAAGGTGCTATTTGAGTTTAATACATAATTCTATCATCTAAATAATATTAATTACAATTAAATATGTTGTTATTGAAATTACGAGTTGGAAGAAAATCGGATTGTTCTTACTTGTATTTAAAAGTTTAGTGTTTTTTTTTTAAATTTTCCATTAAATAAGGTGTCAATTTTCTCATTAATAATCTCATAAGAAAAAAATGTTATTTTTGCTGAGCATGGAAATCTGGGAAAGCTTCACCATGCAGTTAAATATTTCTGAGCAAAATGTTTATATAATATCACAGTATGACGTAAGAAAAAATTCTCATACTTTTTAAAATGATGTTAATTACATCGTTGACGTTATAATTCAATAATTACGTTCTAAATTGTTTGAAACTTTTATTCAAAACAAATTTATATAACACATCGAATTAATCGATTTTTCGAATTAATCGATAAATTACTACTGCAGTAGCACTAAATGGTGATTTTGTTTTTTTTACATAATTCTCTTCTTTTTTTTTTATCGATGGTTTAATTATTGTTTTTTGTCATCACATATTACTATGGGTAATGAAGACTCATATTCTTCTTATAAGAACCATCGGTTTTTGAAAGTGTGTTTTAATTAAATGAAGTAATTTTTGGTTTTAATAAAAATCACTAAAATATAGTAAAAATATCTTTCATTAACCCAAAAATCTTTTCTATAAGATTACTTATTTTTATATCATTTTAAAAAAAAAATAGGTATCTTTATTTGCTGAAGAATAAATCTATTTAATACGAGAATAAGTTGCTTTTCAACAAGTCTGAACTCGAATGTACTTAGAAAGAAATATCAAAGTTTAGAAGTTTATTATTAGTTTATTTCGTTTGGTGATTAAGTTAAAATTAAAGATAATCCAACCAAATACCAATTTTTCGAAATTTCTCAAAAAATGACATAAGTTTTCTTTAAATTCACCATATTTACGGCAAATATTATCCTAATGATTGATTGATTGTATTTGACAGATTTGAAGAGGGGACGGGGGCTTTGATGGGGTCGCTTTGGGGATGATTTCGAGCCTCTAAAATAGGTATTCTAGTATTATTCCCGTTTCCAATAACCTGTAAAAACATTACAGAACGGTTAAATGAAGTTAAGATTCCGAATTGAACAAAATTTGCCAATTGGAATGTGATAATTAATATAAGAAATTCATATTGTACAAATATATCTTTATAAAAATTTAAAATATTACAAGTTCTCCAAAGTGTAGGCGGTACGATATTTAAATATTTCTATTTAAATGTCATTGTAGGCGTCAATAACCTGTTAACTTCTTTTTACTACTTAACTTATAAGACCAGTTATAATCTGGTCTGTCTGGCACAAGAAGTTCATTAATCCTTTTCGTGATCCAATTCTGTCCCCTATTAACTTAAAACTTCAGTTCTATTTAAAAAAAAAAACATTTATTTGGATTTTGTAATAATTATTTAAATTTGTAATGGTACTTTTTTAAATTTTTTTATTATTACATGATTGTATAACAGGCTAAAATTTGAGTGCCTATCGATAGACAGACATTCGATATATACGAGTATATATATTTGATTAGTGAGAGCGACATAATGAATTTGAAAGAGGGAAAGGCAACAACTTTCATACATCAAAAATTAACTACCGAATTAATGTCTCTCGATTACTACAAGGTAATCAGTCGATGAAAGTATATGTGTGTCCTGATTGATACCTAGCTATTGAAATTTAATGAAACTCTTTCATATAAAGAATTTAAATTAGCTTGATTGCATTCAGAGCACATTATTATCTTTAATAGTATTCTAATTTTCTATTTATAATATTATGTTGTTATCATTGTTTGTTTATTTATTCATATTATATTTAGATAAAGTCTCATAAAGTCATGAGAATAGTAGAGAAAATTTTAAAGGAATTGTTAAGTAATTGTCATTCAATAGAGATTTGATCTTATAGGTTAGGTTAGGTTGGTTTTAGAATATCCGATGAAAATGCTATAGAATGTTCTAGAAAATCGGAAGAGCCATCTATTTCTGGTGATGTTCTTCTTCTAGTATTGTGTACCTCTTTAAATGGTTAAATTAAAATTAATCCTTCACTGATCTCAAAAGCCTGCTGATGGAGTGACATTAGATAAGTCTAATTAATACTAATCAGCTTCCAGAAGGCATAATTGATTTTCGTACAGCTGACAGCCAAGTGAGATGAGTGGTGACTTACAAGAAGTTGCACCGAACATGATGTGATGTACAGATAAAAATAAAAATACAAATTTTCACCTTATTAGATACTTGTTACGATCCTGATTGGTAACTTCGTGTTTTGGTATTTTTAAATCTCAATTTTGCCTTCTTATGGTAATATTATGTAGCACGATTGCTGATATACTTTGTTAACAATTGCAATGCGTTTCTGTTTGAAGATGGCCAGGATATTTCCTGCCATATTAATGTTACCTGTATTTGGAATTTCTTACACAATTTTTCCAGAACAAGAAGATCAAGATATAATTGCCATTATCAACATTTAACAAGAAATTAATGATATTATCAAGTTCACGATGTACCTAGTGAAGTCCAGCGGAAAGTGATACTTTTATATCTTAGAATAAATATAGTTTAAAATATATATATATATATAAAGAAAATGAGACAAGGGTTCCATTATGGTTCCTTGAAACGTTTGTATTATTAGTACATGTAAGTCTATAAAAAGTGTAGCACTGTTGGGTTCGAACCCAGGACCTCTACGTAGAAGTCTAGCGTTCTACAACTGAGCATTTATGTAATATATATATATACTTCTTAAATAAAAGACTCTCCATTTGAAGATCATCAAGAATGACTTAATTAATCATCTAGTAAATTTGTGCTTCTTAATTAACACACCATTATTTCTACGATTATTCCCACTTGTTTATTTATTCCAGAAATATATAACATTTTATTAGCCACTTAATTAAAAGTGTAATTACATCGTTTTATAATTATTGTAGCAGTAGTGGTGGTTTTTTTTCTTCTCTAAAGATAAATTTTCCAAAAAAAAATATACTCTAAGATTTTAAACACTTTAAAATCGTGTGGTAAATTAAGGGAAACACTTTTCCAAATATGTGCATTTCTTTCACTGTAAATGTTAAAAACTGACTAATATTTCTTGATGATAGCGCGGGAAAAAATAAATTTTCTAAAGAGAACAATGTCGAATTGGCCAAAAAATAAGGTTTCGAAAACATTCAGGGCAGATGGATTCTATACTTTTTTGTTTTAACTACAAAATATTCGGTAATAATATTTGTGTTAAGATTGTTGTTTAACAAGGAAATATTGGTTTTATTATAGGCTTTTATTATTTCGATAAAATTTTATTTCTAATATATATGGCTTCCTTTGTCATTTTATTTTATATATTAAAAAATTTTCTGATAAATTGGAATGCATTAGAATATTACGCTCCCTAACTTATCGGCAAATTGGGGGGATCTCGCCAATGATCGTAGTCTTGAATTGTGATCTCTCGTGAAATGAGATAGAAATAAGATTCTTCAAATTTAGAGATAACTCGTGATTTATTTTTTTTTTTTGTTTTTCTACTTTTTTTCTTTATTGCTTATCAAATTTAAATAAAAACATAAATATTTAACAAAGAAAAAAAAAAAAGACGCTGAATATAATGGAATTAATTTATTGTTTGTTTGTTTCAGCACACATTACATAATCCATGTGCCTTATCATATACATACAGTTCACCATCATCACAAAGTACCCGTCTACATCAAACATCACACCCATACGCACACTCACACTGGATACCATGATTCTGAAGATTATGGACACCATGGATGGCATGGATGGGATTAAGGTAGCCCAGATTAACTTCATTTATTATGATAATTATTAATCAATTCTTTCAATTAACCTGATAATGTTTGGTTTTTCATTTCAGTTTTGTGGGAAAGGTAAACCTGGACAGGAAAATCAAGACCTTGTTTGAATCAGCAAGCGGATATTTGAAGCGAATTTAAAAAAAAAAAAAATAATAATAATAATGTATGTAATTATAATTAATTGTAAATAAATAATCGTTACTATATTATAGTTACCTACGTATAGTACAAAGTCACAAGTATTTGATATCAAATACAAAAAATACGATTACCATTCAAAGCCATTGTTTGTTTCTCTTGTAATATATATTGTAATAAATAACTTTTATATTTTGTAAATTATTTTCATTTTCACCCATGTCACCGAATCTTTTACTTTTATACAAGTATATAAAATCTATCAATACAAATCTGACATATTGGCTGTCAAGATCCACATCAAATACAATTACATGAAAGTTACAGAAAAAGAGAGTAAATAAAGAAAACTGAAAGAAAGAAAAAGCAAAATGTGACATTTCTTTATACCACACATGGATGAGTCTTTTATAAAAGAAGATTATTACGTTATTCAACAATTGTTCCGATTGGAGAAAGTATGACTCATTGTATTGTGATGCAATGTATTATATTCTAGATTTTGACTTAATGTTATATACACTTTTAAAAAATCACATGAGAAAGTATTTTCATTTTAACAAATGACTTCCTTTAATACACATTTAACGGTTATCTGCAATGTGGCAACTTAGCACAGCGTGGCGTCCTTAGAGATAAGGGCGTCTCTAACTATAGCATATTCCTCAATTATACCGACCGAGGTTACTAGATTGCCGCAAGTGTGCGAGTTAAAACTTACTTCAGCAAGGATCAGATTGCCCAAAAATAGTAAAAACTTGTTTTGCTGCACACTGGAAGTTTCATAAAAAGTTCTGTTTTTAAGCTTGAATTGAGAAGGCTTTAATGCTTTGGCTCGGAGGGTTAAGATGCGTCTCTATTGGATACCCGGACATGCGGGAATAGAGGGCAATGAAAGGGCGGATCAGTTGGCTAGGGAGGGATCCATCTTTACCATTTTGTGGACCTTGAACCAGCCCTTGCCGTCACAAAGAAGTTTCGCGACAAACAGATTAGGCTTTGGGAGATGAGAGTCTTGGAGAAATGCTAGGAGGACACGCAGGGGTGCCTCCAAGCTAAAAGATTTATAAAAGGAATTAAGCAGGGAATTTCGGAGTAACTCCTGTCCCTCAGTAGGACAGGTCTGAGGACCTTGGTGGGGTTAGTGACTGGACGCACTTGCATGTCTAGTCACTTGTTTAACATAGGGAGGACGTCTAGTCCCATTTGTCAGAATTGCGACGACGGAGTCAGGCAAACGTGTAATCACTATTTATGTCAGTGTCCCCGATTCCTGGTATTAGGTTTCGCGTATTTGGGAGGGCACCACTCTCGCAGGATTGCCTGTACGAGTTGGAGTTTGAGGATATCTTGGGATATTGTAGACTGACCGGTAAGCTACCGGGGGAGATTATTTAAGGGGATGATATGGGGGGGGGGGCATATAGGCTTAGGTCCCACGCCATCAGGCACCCGGTATAATAATAATAATAATAATAATTTGAATCACATTGACTCCCAGTTATTATGTTTCTTTGTTTTCATCTTAAAAATCAAATCGTAATCATACTTTTAACTTTCTCTTATTCCTAATAAGAGGAAGTATTATAATCGTATCAAATTTTCGATAACGCGTTTTCACAGGAAATACACGTTTCGAGATCCCCCCGAGTAAAAAAAAAAAAAAAATGGTTTTTAGAAAATAGTATGTGTGTGTGTGTGTACTCGGTAAAAGGGTACAAATAAAAGTGACGAGTTTCTGTATCTACAGTTACAATACCAAAATTTAATGAAATTCATCGGTGATTTGTAAGGAAAACATCGCAAAAAACTAAATAACAGTTCTGTAAACTTGTAACACTTCCGGTCAAATTGACCACTTCTTCAAACAACTTCTGGTATTTGGTATTTAGTTAATTAATATTAAATAGATGATAAAATCGTAAATTAAACTAAAATAGACTTTAAAGAAAAATATTACACCACTCCTGTCCCAAAAAACCTTTAAATGAATTTTCCCAGAGAAAATGTTTCAAATAAAGTTTAGCTCTTTTATGTACATGGGGCAAGGTGAAAAGTTCTCAGGCCTAGTAGTGAAAATGTGTTTTTACTTTCTCTTATTCCTAGTAAGTAAGAGGAAGTATTATAATCGTGTCAAATTTTCTATATCGAGATTGCACCGGATATATCTGTTTTGAGGTCCCCTGTGTCCAAAGAAGTGTTTTTTAGAAAATAATCTGTATGTGTGTATCTATGAATGTATGTGAACAGCATAGCTCAAAATCGAAAAACCGTAGAAAGTTGAAAATTGATATTCCGTTTAGGGATCACTGTGGGATATAACAATACATTATCTGTCAAAATTCCTCAACCGGAAGAACTAGTTTTTTTTACTTTCTCTTACTCCTAGTAAGAGGAAGTATTGCATAATGATTTTTTCCCCCAATAAATCGCTGACCGCAGGGTAAGACGTGATTTTCTAAAATGCTTTTATAATTTTCTTTTTTCATTATCCCGAGACGGGATCAAGGATTAATACGAACGAGATCACCTATTCCATAGCCTGAAAAACATCCCCAAACCATGACCGAGCCCTCTCTGTGCATAATGGTGTTTATTATTAAAAAATGTCAAGTTTTTCTGAGCTGAAAGGTTCCTCCAACCTTTCACTGTGAAGTCTTTGTATTTCAAGCCCACTCTGAATGTTTCTTCTTGTTTGCACCCTTTAATAAGGTTTCAGCGTTGCAACTCTTCGTATTAAGTTCGCTTGACGAAGTCGTCTTTGAACAGTTGAAGACAGAAATAACTCCCCTCTGATTTTTGGAGCTTTGAGTCGTCTGTTTCTTTTACTTCATAAAATAATGAACTTATCCTCACCTGTGGTTGGTGATTTTAATCTCCCGGAGCGGTGTAAATCTTCATGATGACCATCTTTTTTAAACCGTTTGCTAGCGCGGTGAACACCATTTTTTGAAATTTTAAGTTTAGCCGTTATTTTTCGTTCTGATTTCCCCATTTTATGCAAAGTTCAAATGACACTTCTGGTAGCAACACTCAGTTCTTTAACTTTGCCCATTTTGTGTTAATTCAAAAGAGGAAAAAATCAACGTTGCAATAAGATGTACTCGTAAACCGTCATGATATACTCATAACCGTGACGATATACTCGTAAACGCAAAAATATACACTCGTAAAACGTGAAGCTCAAGGAGTGAACTAATCCCAATTTAATAAAATAGAATAAAAAGTATAAAGTATAAAGTTTCCTTGGATGGCACAATAAGCCTCTGTTGGCCGGGATATAGCCCACTCGAGGTTAAAAAAAAAAGTACCCTTCAAGGTATATTATGTTAATATATTTATCTATTTTAAAGGTGCCATTTGAATGGGGAAGTTATTTGCATAAATCACGTTACTAGAAAATTCGTATTACAGTGTAACTATATTTTTCTTTAAAGAATTTTAGTAAATAACCGAATATTTTAACTGGTCCCAAACTCCTGATCGGTAGTGTATATATATAAAGGGACGACAATTTGTCTTATTGTCCGAGGCGACGTAACCGCTAGAGCAAGCGCCGCAACTAGCCATAGAAGAGCAAAGGCATAACTTTGCAAACAAATTAAGAACAAAACCAGTTAATTAATTCATTTGCCAGTATTTACTTTTTGGATTGCACAGACAGCAAAGTCCATCCGACAATTCGAATTTACTGAATTTTTTTTTTACTTTTTCGTGATTTTCTCGAAATTGGCTGCAACGATTTTCTTTAAACGTTGAATACTATCTATACATATATATTCTTATCACTTTTACCTGCCACATTTTTCTGGGGAAACAATAGCAATATGCTTTTCTCTAAAGTATCACTAAAATATCTGATGACTGATGAAATCCCGAAAATAAAACTTGTGAGACAAACAAATAATGCGAAAAATAAGATTCAAATAAAGGTTGCACAAGAAAAAAATTATGTTCCTAATCAAATGATGCTCTGTTGACAAAGTCTGCATTTTCCCTCATAGTCTAGATTTGACATCGCTAAACTTATTTAGCCTACTGCAGCGATTTAGGAAAAAGAAATCCGGTATAAAACAATCATCCTTCATTGCTTTATTGTATAATACATTTGCAAATAAACGGTTAGTGGACATGTATTACAGATAAATAAAGGAGGAGAGGATTATGCTATTTACCTAAATAAGATTGCATTGTAAGCTGTCCATCAATCCAGTAGTAATGCTTCTGACGGCACTTTGCAGGACAATTTGTCTCAGGATACACCCTTCACAATTATTTGGAAGAATATTTTAAATCGGTATTAAATACAATAAATACATGTAACTTAATAAGAGAGCAAATAGCTTAATTAATTAGAGTCACAATTAACCCCCTTTAACAAATAATTGAATAATTAATAAAATACATAAAAAAATAGGGAGCTAAGGAACAAATATAAATTTTTTTTTCTAACTGCTTAAGGAATGTAATTGTTGTAGATGAAGTTTATATTAAAAAATTAGGACTATTCTTATCAAACAAAAAAAGAATACAAATATACATTTTAGTAGAAATAAAAAAAGAAAAATAGTTAAAAAAAAAGAATAAAATTAATTTCTGAATTAACTACCAGGTAGCAGCACTTACTTATTCTAGAATTTGTAGTAGTTCAAATAATTGCCGCTAGAAAGCATAAGCTGCTAGATATACAGAATTGTAGTTCCAAAATTTGCCACCCGATCACAGCGCCATCCTTTGATGTAATAAATTTTTCAATAGTTAAAATGCGTCTTTGGAAGGGACAGGAAGTGGTTAGTGTAATAAATTCCCAACAAAATCTTCGGAAGTAGCGACACCTAGGGACAAACTTTATAACCATAAATAAAATTGATTTCTCAGTAGGTGTTGTTATCTGGTGGCCATATTTATAACTAAAAATATACTAATTTTAATTAGTTACTTTATTAATTAGAAAACAAAACAAAAAATTTGGTGTGGAACACTCACACAAGTTTCTCTTACTCCAGTTTTCAAAATTGTAATCGACAAAATTTATAGTTAGTATTTGTTGTGGTGGTTGGTTCCGCATTTATTTATCTTTTTTCTACATTATATTTCTTGCGCAAGTTATTAAGATAATTCTTGGCATATTATTTGCCAAGATATTTTTCTGGAATAATGCTAGATATGATACTTTCTCTCCTTTCTTTTTCAGGAGAGGGTTCAGATTTTTTACATTTGTTTTACAGCCAGAAGCTATAGAGGGCTGCGAATAATAATATTATCGTATGTAATAACTTATGTATATACAATGATAAAGTGACAAATTTAAGACTATTGAAGGATAGATTCAAATAGTAATCCATCCTATAGAATCATTATTTTTATAAGCATTTATATGTAACTACCAACATATAGTTCAAGAACTTTTATCTAAATCTTGTCAATAAAATTTACGGGCTAATTTCATTTGTTGGTATTTGATTGAATATTGTATTTGTTATATTTTTGAAAGCAACTTCAAAATCTCTTGAAATGGCTGGTCCAATTGCTTGAAACATTTCTTGAGAAATTTCATTCAATCTTTATTTATTTATTGCCTAAAGAAACTATACATTTCTATAGCAAGAGATTGACCTCTGCTGAATGCTGGACAAAAAATGCAAACATTACAAGAAGAAACATTACTAACATTACAGCTTAATCTTTAAAGTAATAAAATAATATTAAATACTTGATTAATACAGTAGATTAGAAATAATGATTTAAATAGACTTTATTCATTTATACAAATTATTTTAGGGAAGGAGTTTGATGGATCTTCTCGTAGGTAGTAAATAATACCTTTACAAACCTATGTATACCTTTCCTCCAAAGCCTCAGACATAAAATAAGTTGTTTAACTTTTCTTTATTTTTTATAACTAGTAAGTTAGCAAAAACATAAGAACTGTGTGAAGGTAAATACCTATTTAACAAACCTACTTCTCAAACATTTATAATAAGGGCATTCTAAAATAAAGTGCATAATATTATCATTTTTGTCCTCCGCACAAGTTAAGCAACTCTTTTAGGTTCAAATACAATTTTAGGACAAATGCCTATCACTTTTTAAAAACATTTTCCCGGTAAAATGATTTATTGGGGGATCCTGAGGGTCCAATAATGTTATGCTTTCCTCTAAAGTACCACTGGAGTATAATATGTGGTTTTACCACCTAAACAATATTTATATAAATCAGAAGCATTGATAGGATTCAAATTTGAAGAGAATCGGTTTACCGGAAGTATGATTTTACAGAATAAACTTTTCCGTTTTTTTGCAATTTTCTCGAAAACGGCTCGAAAGATTTTCTTTAAACTTTCTATATTCTACTTTAAACTTTCTAACAAGGATCTTACAACTTTTATTGGAAACTTTTCTCTGGGAAAATTTATTTAAGGTACTTTTAGACGAGGAGTGTGGTTTGTATTAATTGTTAAAATTAAATGCCTGTTTTAATTTTATACAATTAAATCAACTAAATCAACTTAAATAAAATTAAAAATTGAATATGTGGATGGGTCTCTGCTATGCTGGATAACATCTGGTATTTTATCAATCCGTAGCATGCACATTTTCTATATTACTAACTGGTTTCGGATTTTCATCCTTGGTCAGAGCAAATTTATTAGGTTAGTGTAATGAGTTCAGTTCAACGCAATGTTACTGTTACACATGACACTTGTTGGTTTTCAAAAACCAATGAGTGAAAACCAACGATGTCAAGTGTAACAAGTGTAGCTAAAACTTTTATTTGTAACATTTCTTTGGAAAAAATTCATTTTAGTTTCCGGGAGAAGAGCGGGGCAATATTTTCCTTTGAAGCGCTAATTTTGTTTATTATATAATTCTGTCATCTAAATAATATTAATTAGAATTAAATATGTTGTCAATCTGAGTTTGAAGAAAATCGATTGTTCGGAAGTTTCTTTTTCTAAAAATATTTCAGTTTTCTACGATTTTATCCATAAAAAAAAAAACTGACTGATTTCATTAAATTTGTACACCAACATGAATACAGAGACCTATAATTTATATTGGGAATTTGCTTCCATTGAAAGAAGTTTTGTGGAAGGGCGAGTGTATATGGTTTTCTTAAAAAAAGTCATTTTATTGAGTTTAGATTCCGTAATTGATATAAAATTGAAGACAAGCAATCAAGCAAATATTCAGTAAAAATTGTATTAAGAAAATCTGTCACTTCAATCTTTTAATTTAAACTATACTAAGAGAAATTCATGTTAGTGTTCCACACCAGATTTTTTTTTTGTATCTTTAAAGTATATAAATTAAATTTTAATTCACATTTTTAATTCAATTTATTCATTGAATATTAGAATTTTAAATATAATACAATAATCGAATTTTTTATTTGAATGTGGCATTTTGGAACTGTTAAATAAATGTGAAACCAGCCTTTATTAATGAAACATATACTTATATCCTAACTTCATGTAATTCTTACCTACATTTCTAAAATAATCTTAGGCTGTTAATATATTGGAAAATATAAGAATTTGAACAAACATATCGCTAGTACTTAGAGAAGGAATAAAAATATTTGTTTAGAGAAACGAATTGGATCTGGTTTGAAAAGGATTTCTTTATTAGTTTGTAGTTATACAAATTGTACTAATTGAATTGTGCTTATTTTCGTAGCATGAATTGACTTGAAATTATACAAATTGTACTAATTGAATTGTGCTTATTTTCGTAGCATGAATTGACTAAACAAATAAATTTATTGACTAGCTCTATAGTGTGATACTGAGAAAAGTTTTCCCAATAACTCCTCGACGAAATTCGTACCATTTATTACTTTGTATTTTAAAACCTTTTATTTTCCAAATTAGGTGTTCAGATGCTCTTTCTTTTTCCCTTCTTTTTGAACTATTCCACGGATTAATCAAGTTTTGTTAACGGTTACCAAACTATTATATTTACATTGATATCAAAATTCAAATAATCATTGACATTTTATCAGATGAAACAGTAAAATGATAATGATGCCCTTGCTTGATAGGTAAATACAAAAAGTGATGTTATTCTTTATTTTTATAAATACATAAATATCTAAATTCTCACATAAGGTCTAGAAATTCGTACTTTGAACAATGTTATATTCTGTTGGGTTTTATAATAAACGGCTTTTATTAAAAACTGTTCACATACCTTTCAAGCTGTTAAATAAATAAGGATGGTTTATTTAATATTCATTTTGATTCTCCAAGAATCAGTTGGATGTATTTGCTCAATATAACAGATCTGCAAAACTAAGGAATTCTAGATCAGAAAAAAGTAGTACTCCGAACTCACACAGCACCGAATACCTACTACATATTTATTTATTCTTGCCTATAAAAATTGAAATTATTGTAGAAAAGAACTTGGTAGAAATAGCAGGCCAGGTAGACAATTACAACATCTTTCCAGCTTGTAGAATATTCCATTTATTTCCATTAAAAATAATATATATTTACAATACTTACGAATATATTCTTCTACTAAATTTAAATCTATAATATAACTCGAACTCTACAAGTAATATAAATAACAAACTCTTGAATACTATTTTTAATATATTTTATTTATTAAATTTTTATTTTACAAACTTATAGTATAAATTCCTTTAGTAGGGAGTTGGCCTTACAAATATAAATAGAGATTCTCGTCCGTTTAACAGAATTAGATATAACTGGGTTACCCAGCTTAAAGAAATGTTGATCTCTATAGGTTCGTTAGACGATCTTACTCCAATGAATCCCGCACTCTAAAAAGCTCAAATTAAAAATCTGGAACAAAAACTCAGGAATGCCTGTATAAGTGAGGATATTACCTACGTGATTGACCGTTGTAGATATAACGCACTGTACCGTCATATAAGTAGTTTGGGCAGTGTTGAGCAATACCTTTCTTGGTCTGTTTCTATTAAAAAAATTCGTTTAATATTGCAACTTAGATTAGCCAATCTTAATAAGACAAATATCTACTTCAACGGTTGTACATATTCTTTTGATAGTTGTGATATATGCACCATATGTAAACTTAAATGCTTCGGACTCACTGTTACATTTTATCTTTTCTTGTCAGGTTTTTGAACCTTTCAGATCTTGTGTACTGGGCGACTTTATATCAACTAATGTATCTGATTCAGACAGTTATATAAATCTTCTAACTATCAAATCTGTTAATCAAATCAATGCAATTTTTGACTATATCAATCTATCTTTAAGAATAAGAAGCTTCCTGTTGAACGAATGGTAATTGTTTTTGTTTCTGATTTATATTCTCGAGAAAAGTTTATACCTCTTAGTTATAGATTGAGTCTAAATTATGTATTCATAATATAGGTATATTAGTGTTATTTCCTTATTGTAACTACCTATTATTATTATTATTATTATTTTTACAGTTATTAATACTAAGTTTTTCATTATGTAGCTTTGAAAAGCCATTGAATTCCCTATTTTCTTGGTTAAAGAATAAACAAAGAAATGGTAATTTATATTTTAGTTAACTGTCAGTTTTTTTCTTTTTTCTTGATTTAGAAATTGCCTTTTGAGATTATTTTTACATATACGTTATAATTTGTGTCTTATATGAATTATTATATTTCTGTATTGTCAAACTCCATGCTAAAGGAGTAATCCTAAAAGCATTATGTACTAAATAAAAAAAATATAAATACATAAATATATATGTATACATAAATTACTAGCATTCAACTAATTTCTGCATAGTGATAAAAAAATAAAAATAATAATGAACTCTAAACTTTCAAATAAACTATATACAGATATGACCGATAATATAGCAGAAAGAAAATAATAAAGAATTGATTACCACTCAGAAAGTATATAAATGCTCTGGTTCTTAAGGCTTCTGTGACGAATTTATAAATAAAATGAATGCTGTCAGTGGTAGTTATAATGAACAATAGTTAATAAATTTGTCAGATAAAGAAAAATTTTGAGGAATAATAAAAAAAAATTATGTTCCTGATCAAAATAATGCTCTGTTGACAAAGTCTCCATTTTCCCTCATGGTCTAGATTTGACATCGCTAAATTTATTTAGTCTACTGCCGCGATTTAGGAAAAAGAAATCTGGTATAAAACAATCACCCTTCATTCCTTTATTGTATAATTCATTTGCAAATAAGCGGTTAGTGGACATGTATTACAGATAAATAAAGGAGGTGAGGATTATACTATTTACCTAAATAAGATTGCATTGTATGATAGCAAGCACTTTATCAATCCAGTAGCAATGCTTGTGACGGCAATTTGCAGGACAATTTAAGTCTCGGGATAGAACACCCTTCACAATTATTTGGAAGAATTTTTAAATCGGTATTAAATATAATAAATGCATGTAACTTAATAAGAGAGAAAATAACTTAATTAATTTTAGAGTCACAATTAGCCCCTTTAACAAATAATTGAATAATTAATAAAAGACATATAAAAAGATAGAGCTAAGGAACAAATATAAAATTTCTTTTTTCTAACTGCTTTAAGAATGTAATTGTTGTAGATAAAGTTTATAATAAAAAATTAGGACTATTCTTATAAAACAAACAAAAAAATACAAATTTTACATTTTAGTTGAAATAAAAAAAGAAAAATAGTTAAAAACGAAAAAAATTAATTTCTGAATTCGCCGCCAGGTAACAGCACTTACTTAATCTAGAATTTGTAGTAGTTCAAATAATTGCCGCTAGAAAGCATAAGCTGCTAGATATACAGAATTGTAGTTCCAAAATTTGCCACCCGATCACAGCGCCATCCTTTGATGTAATAAATTTTTCAATAGTTAAAATGCGTCTTTGGAAGGGACGGAAGTGGTTAGTGTAATGAATTCCCAAAAAATCTTCGGAAGTAGCGACACCTAGGGACAAACTTTATAACCATAAATAAAATTGATTTCTCAGTAGGTGTTGTTATCTGGTGGCCATATTTATAACTAAAAATATACTAATTTTAATTAGTTACTTTATTAATTAGAAAACAAAACAAAAAATTTGGTGTGGAACACTCACACAAGTATCTCTTACTCCAGTTTTCAAAATTGTAATCGACAAAATTTATAGTTAGTATACCAAATTTAATAAAATTCGTCGGTGTTTTTTGGAGAAAATCACAAAAACTGAAAAAATTACTTAGATGTACGTTATACTTAAAAAAAAAACGTACACTTCAGTTTTAAACTAGAAATAAATGAATATATTAATTATATTAATAAAATTCAAATATTTATTTATCTATTTTCTACATTATATACCATCTATTATCTACATTATAGGAGCCATTACGCATGCCATTTCCGTCCCCTTCAAAAAGACGCATATTAACTATTACAAAATTGTTCATATCAAAGGATGGCGCTGTGATCGGGTGGCAAATTTTGGAACTACAATTCTGTATATCTAGCAGCTTATGCTATCTAGCGGCGATTATTTGAACTACTACAAATTCTAGATTAAGTAAGTGCTGTTACCTGGTGGTTAATTCAGAAATTAATTTTATTCGTTTTTAACTATTTTTTTTTTTTATTTCAACTAAAATGTAAAATTTGTATTTTTTTTGCGCAAGTTATTAAGATAATTCTTGGCATATTATTTGCCAAGATATTTTTCTGGAATAATGCTTGATATGATACTTTCCCTCCTTTTTTTTTCAGGAGAAGGTTCAGATTTTTTACATTTGTTTTACAGCCAGAAGCTATAGAGGGCTGCGAATAATAATATTATCGTATGTAATAACTTATGTATATACAATGATAAAGTGACAAATTTAATACTATTGAAGGATAGATTCAAATAGTAATCCATCCTATATAATCATTATTTTTATAAGCATTTATATGTAACTACCAACATACAGTTCAAGAACTTTTATCTAAATCTTGTCAATAAAATTTACAGGCTAATTTCATTTGTTGGTATTTGATTGAATATTGTATTTGATATATTTGTGAAAGCAACTTCAAAATCTTTTGAAATGACTGGTCAATTGCTTGAAACATTTTTTGAAAAATTTCATTCATTATTTATTTATTTATTTATTGTCTAAAGAAACTATACATTTCTATAGCAAAAGATTGTCCTTTGCTGAAAGCTGGACATACTTCCGAATATATTCTTCTACTAAATGTAAATCTATAATATAATTCGAACTCTACAAGTAATATACATAACAAATTCTTGAATACCATTTTTAATATATCTTATTTATTAAATTATTATTTTACAAACTTATAGGATAAATTCCTCTAGTAGGGAGTTGTCCTTATAAATATAAATATATAAATATGTATGTATACATAAATTAGTAGCATTCAACTAATTTCTAAATAGTGGTTAAAAAAAAATTATAAAAATGAACTCTAAACTTTAAAATATACAATATACATGATACGAATGATATTATAGCAGAAAGAAAATAATAAAGTAATGACTCAGTAAGTATAAATGCTCTGTATTAGGCTTCTGTGACGAATTTATGAATGAAATGAATGCTGTCAATGGTAGTTATAGTGAACAATTGTTAATAAATTTGTCAGATAAAGAAAAATTTTGAAGAACCAAAATAATGAACTCTTTAAGCGATTCAAGAGCAGAACATTTAAAGAAAAAAATTAACAGACTATCTGAGGCCAGGCAATTACAAATTAAACAGACATTACTTGTATCAAAACAATCACGTGAACCATTGACATACAAACGACTTACATTATAATTTTTTAAAGGAATCTGCATTATCAACCTAATATTTTTAATACTAACTGTCAAATCAAGATGGTGCTGTGGTGCACCGAGATAAACTGTACAATACAGAATATTATATTTAGTATCAGTATATACTGAACATCCTGACTTTTACAATAGTTTCTATAACGCGTATATAAATTACTACATTCTTTTCTTAAAAAATTACTGTGTTGCTTATACAGAACCAATTGAAATCATAATTTGTTTGAAATAGGAGATTATATTTAAATTAGAGTTAGAATTCGTCCCAAGATCTATAATATAATCATTTCTATGTTCCGCATTAAAAGGCCTAATGTTCAACAGAGGAGACACTCCACTTACATTTATTTTTTTTCACAACTTACCAGCTGTAGTAGGATCATCTTAGCAAACTATAAGCATCAACAATAGAACACTTACGATTCCTTTTATTACGAATTTTAGTAAGATTTGGCAGTACTACTTCGACAAGTCTTGAGATTTTTAGCAAGGTAGCTTGTTTGAAACTCATTAACGCCTTGCCTATGACTCTTCCCACTAATAATTCCCTGTGTACTTTTAGTGTCATTATTTTTGCTAATATCTCACGGCTCCTGAACAGAAGTATATCCATTTGATTATCATTTCAAATGGACACCTATCGAGTTTGAAGAAAATCTGATGAACGGAATTGTGTTTTCACTGAAAAGTATTTTTTTAATTTTCTGGTATTTTCTTTAAAGTGGCTCCAACGATTTTATTTAAACTAAGTATGTGAACTACACATATAAAGGACTATAACTTTTTTTTTAAACATTTCTCCTGGTAAAGTCATTTAAGGGGGCTTTTGGGCGAAGGGTAGGGTTATGTTTCCCACTAAAGTCCTATCATAGTTGATTATACAATTCTTCCACACAAACAAAATTAATTAGAAATAAATAATTGCCAAAATTCTTAGTTTCATGGAAATTAGTAAACAGGAAGTGCGTTTATACTGAACAGTTTTTCCAGTTTTCGACGAATTTCGACAAACTCCGACGAATTTCATCAAATTTGGTGTACTAACTATAAAATTTGTCAATTAAAATTTTGAAAACTGGAGTAAGAGAAAGTTGTGCGACTTTCACACCAGATTTTTTTCTAATAGTAGTAAAAGAAAGAAATCCCTTATGGCGGCCCTTGCTTCTCTTTGTTTTATTCAAGTGTTGTGAAATATTTATAGGACAGTGATACCTCTTTTGCTCGTACTTAAAGAACCAAATTCCAACTTGTAGAAGCACATCGACTGTTCCAGACTGTCCTTTTATACATACGAATATTCCACTGTGGTTTCTCTTTCTGTGAAAAGTTACATAAAGTTTACCCTGTGCAACTTGTCTGATTGACAGTTTTCAATTACTTTACATAAAATCATGAACATGACATCATCGTTTTGTTATAGATTTTTGCTTTAATATTGTACATACTTCACGTAGAGAAAAGTTATTTATTTAACAATGTGGTACTTTTCACAATCGAATTCAGAATGGCACAAGCAATAGAGAGGTAGCAAGTGTGAAGGAAATGTATTACTTTAAGCACGTATTACAATATTGAGTACTTTTGCGCAATTGAAAACTATATATACAAACAAATAGGAGATGTAGGGAAACTTATTGGCCAAATTTTCTTCTGAAAGGGAAAAAATCCTTCAGTTTTGGCAATAGATCAGTGATTGTATGTTATATTTCCTGCAGGCGAAGTGGATTATCCTCAAAGAGTAAGTGGATCTGCCGTTCGACGGTTTTTCCAAACAAACAACACGAACAAATCTTACAATGCAATATATATAGAGATGATTGATTTGAGCAACTATTTGGTTTGCGGAAACCCATATACTCTAAGCTCATACACATACATCTCCCAGACATACACGTAATACAAGTAATTATACATTGTATATTTTACAGCCGACTGCATTCTAAGAACAAACATTAAAACCTAAGGACAATAATTCTTTCAGGTCGCTGAGAATTTGGTTATATAGCCACCTCCTTTGCAAACTTCCATATAATTTAAGATATTCAAAGGCGACAATGCGAGCCATTCTTTCTATTGTTTTTACTTGTACTCAGTGTTCTATTGTTCTCAACTTTTCTCAAGCAAAGAATGAGCTACTTAACGAGAGCCAATCAGGTTTCAGAGTCGGATATCTACATACAATAGATTCCACATTTCTGATTAATGTGCAAACCAAGGCTAAACCATAGAGGATGCAAACATAGTTTTTAAAGCTGCATTTGACAATTTTATCCGAAAACACCTGCTTTTATAGGTTTCAGCACCCGGGGAATCAAGAGCCCTAGCCTGCACGTGATCGTCGACGCTAACCTTATTAATGCGACGTCCGTTAAACACAAAATGATATGGAATAAGAGTAACTGCAGCTTTATTATTGCTATGAAAACAGTTTGTATGATGAACCTTCCAGAGCGGCGAGGAAACTGTATTTACAAAGCTGACCGCTAAACATCTTGGAATGACATTTGAAAGTAAGTTCGCCGAACATATTAGGCGAGAAGTTGACAACTGAAAATGATGTAGTCATGGATTTCTATTTTATTACATGTTCATCGTTACACTTAAAAATAAAGCTTAGAATTTATTAACATAGCTAGTAATTTAGAAGTATGCGCTCTAAGTCGAAAACACCTGCTTTTATAGGTTTCAGCCCGCATGTAATCGTCGTCGCCAACCATTCTAATGGACGTCCGTTAAACGCTAAATAATATGGAATTGGAATAAGAGTAACTGCAGCTTTATTATTGCTATGAAAACAGTTGAATTTTCCCGGAGAAATGTTTCAAATAAAAGTTGTAGCTCTTTGAAAGTGTGTAGTTGATATAAAAAGTTTAAAGAAAATCGTTGGAACCGTTTTCAAGAAAATCACAAAAACTGAAAAAAAACAAAAACATTTTAGTAAAGTGGCAGCACTTCCAATTGAACGATTTTTACGAAAAGCTTATTTTCACGTCTCCTGATGACACCTTAACGAAATATAAAGTTTGAACATTCTGCGATTTTTCGTTTTTTAAATATGCCGGCCACACACACACACACACACTCACAGACCAATTGCTTAAAAAAACACTTTTTTGGACTCAGGGTATCTCAAAACGGATATTTCCGGTGAAAACTCGATATCGAAAATTGGACTGCTGTGGAATGAACTTCGTTTTTGTAGTAGTGATAATTAGTTGTAAGAATTTATTTTGAATGCTTTGAGTTACTCTCTTCAATTCCCATTAAGTATATATTTAAATGTTACATGTCATTCTGAAATACTCACAGAACTATTTTGGATTGCCTGAAAAGTCTTTAAATAAGTTCGTTACTCTCGGGCTTACTATCCCTTGCACTAAACCAATTAATTAACATGTTCTGCTTTTTCCACCTTTCATGAATAATAACTTCAATAACGGACTATCAAGAAAATAAAAAATCATCTGAGGCTTCTATTTTGGCTAGGAGACAGGGGTATAGTGATATTCAGATTTTGCTTGCTGTGTAACCACTACGTTCTGACCAATAGATCTAAACTATTCGCATCCGCTATAACCATGGCCTATATTACAGAAAATTCCATGTTATGCTTACTTATCTCTTGCTCTTATTCTTGGTAAGAGGAAGCATTGTTTTCGGATTTGAGTTTTCACAGGAAGTAATATGTTTGTGGTCTCTTGAGTACGAAACAAATGTGTGTGTGTGTATTTTAACAGAATATTTCAAAAACAAAAAAATCACGCAAAGCTCAAACTTATTATTTCGTTTAGGTATTGCCTACCGCGTCAGATACAAAGGGTTTGGGCAAAATCCATCGACCGCAAGTGCTACTATAATCTGTTTCAATTAATTTTCGTATCATTGAAAATCAATCAATTTCCGAGCTCTAAGGTTTTTTAGAAGAAATAATCATGGGATAGTATGATTCTAAATAAACTGTAGTACGATAGTCTAAATAGTTAAGAATCTACGGTATTTTGGTCCAGAGAACACCTAATCAGGGCCGGCTCTAGAAATTTTGCCGCCTCGTGCAATCCATTTTCTGCCGCCCCAGCACCAACCACAAATTAACCTTAAGGATTTTGAAAAACATTATGGTTCAACATTAATTTTTATGACCATTAATTTTAAATATAGTACCATTAATAATAATTCACTCTTAAAGTGATTAAAATACTGTATATTCATAAAATACAAGCAATGGTCTTCATCAATTGACTATTAAATGAAATGTAATTCAAGTAAGTTATTATTTGCATGTATAGAATGATTCATTGGTACAACGGTGGGCTGTTGAGTTCCATTTAACTATAGAATGTAGAAGGTACACGTTATAGTTTTAGCTCTATTTTTACATTATTTTAATTATAACTTAATATTGGTTTTATTATTATTATTAAACCGGGTGCCTGGTGGCATGGGACCTAAGCCTATATGGCTTTTATCCCCCCGATGCCGCCCATATCATCCCCTTAAATAGTCTCTCCTGCAGCCTACCGGTCATTCTACAATTCCCCAAGATATCCTTTAACTCCAACTCGCCCAGGCAATCCTAAATACGCGAAACCTAGTACCAGCGAAACGGGGACACTGACATAACTAGTGATACACCGTTTCCCTGACTCCGTCATCGCAATTCTGACAAATGGGACTAGATGTCCTCCCTATGTTAAACAAGTGACTAGACACCCAAGTGTGTCAAGTCCTACCCCCACCAAGGTCCTCAGACCTGTCCTACTAAGGGACAGGAGGTAATCCGAAACTCCCTGCTTAATTCCTTTTATAAATCTTTTATCTTGGAGGCACCCCTGTGTGTCCCCCCAGCATTTCTCCAAGACTCTAGTCTCCCAAAGTCTAATCTGTTTATCACGAAACCTCTTAGTGACTGGTTCAGGACCACAAAATGGTAATGATGTTCCCACCCTAGCCAACTGATCCGCTCTCTCATTGCCCTCTATTCCCGCAAGTCCAGGTATTAGAGACGCACCTTACCCCTCCGAGCAAAGGCGTTAAGCCTCCTCCTACGTTCTCCCACTAGTTTCGAGCTCCACCATGGCTTGCTCAAAGCCCTCAGTGCGGCCTGACTATCGGAGAATATCCGCACCTGATATTGGTTTTATATCCTAATATTGGTATCCTATATCCCAATATACTAATATTGTTATCCATATTCTAATATTGGTATATCCTATTTATTGTACGTAAATTGGTATATCCTAATATTGGTTCTAGCATTTACTGATTAAAAATTCACCTCTCTAGCTTTCATATATCCAAAATCAGAAATTAGTTCTGCGTTGTCTAATCTCTGACCGATTTCACGTACAATAGAAATCGTGGCGAGTCTTTCCAATCAAAAGAAAACTTGAAAGAAAACAAAAAATTTATCAATGTAACAGTCACTAACACTAAGTAAAATCAACTTCCCTTAAATACACGCTCGAAAGCTACTGAAATTTTTTTGAAAGATTATAGTACTGACGGCCATCACTGATTGTTTGAGAAGGGTCGGATAATTATAACATTACTGCACTGTTAATTGTTTCTTATGATATTGTCATTATTATTATTATTATTATTATTATTTTTACTTTTTCATTTTCATTTTGGCCGCCCCTAAAAGTTGCTGCCCCATGCAGTGTTCAAACCAAATTTAAATTTTATGTTACAAATATTAATTAGCTTAATAAATTGTTAAATTTTGAAAATAAGATTTTATATCGTAATATAAAAAATAGTTACAGTGTTGTTTTTAATCTATTATATCGTCTGACTGACTGTTACATTGATAAATTTTTTGTTTTCTTTCAAGTTTTCTTTTGAAAACTCAATACGCTGAATCTCTAGCAACCTGATGTAATTTGGCAGCATCTTCTTTATTTTGTATTTCATTAAATACAGTTGTTTCTCTCTATTGATGTAATATTAATCTTATTAATATTGTTAAGTATAAATTCCATAAATTATTATACAGTAATTATAAAGTACATTTACACGTATATTTTTTTGGAGTAAATTATATTTACATCTTATTTGTTTTTTTTAATTTAAGGCGCGTCAACATCTATGGTCATTGGCGCCCGGAGCCTTCTCAGTGCACTGCCTTTCTCGTTACAGACAACACTGACCATAACCGGACAGTGAGCTGTAGAGGAAGAAAAAAAATCTAAGGGCAGCATAGCTGGACTCGAGCCCGCGTCCTCCGCGTAGGAGTCCAGTACGCTAACCACATAGCTATTCTCTTCCCTCATCTTATTTATTTAGAAAAAAAAAATCCCATTTTATGTATCTTGAGTAGTAATTAGTCAGTAGAGGGCAACGCCGGATAGATACTCATTGTGTCATTTATTTAAGAATTCTAAACATAACATTTACCTGAATGATAATTTTAAACATTTTAGATGCTTACATTATTTATATTTTTTCATTCTCCATTCTATTTTGAGAATGCTAATATTTAGTGAAAGGGATATTTAACTAATTTTGATTTTTTAGAATAACTTTTATTTATTTTAAACTCTGAACAAGCGTATAATATTTATTATTTATTTTTTATTCCTTAAATTTAATGTCTTATCATAATATTATACTTACCAGCATCTTTTCAGTTTTCTTTATTGATTTCCAATATAGTAAGAATACTTTAACAAATTACATACATTTGTATATGTTCATTTTTTTAAATAATTACTTTTTATTAGCAGTGTTTTTAAATTTCTAAACATATTCCTAAGCCTGAATTTTTACTTTTAGCATGTATAGAACTGTCACCTTGCCAAATGATTACACCGCTTTGAGGCGACTATTTCTCGCTTAGGCATTAGCTAACAGTGTTCCATTTTCCAAGTATTTTGAATCTAGATATTTATTACGTCTAGATAATAACCATAACGGTTATGATATGTAAATTTCACTTTGTCTCGCTGACAGTAAAACTTATGCAATGTTGCGCTCTAAAGCAGTCTTTTTTTTTTTTTTTAATAACAATAATAATAAAAAATCAAAAGGTTTCTTTAACTACTATGCCTTTATGCCTTAGAGTGTAAAATGGAAGTTGGGGGAGAAAAGAAAAAATTCTCTTTTCTATATAGATTAGGTATTTTGACAAATTTGTAAGTAGCATTATAAAAATTGTAACTTCATTTTTAATTTCACATACCTTATACGTAACAGGAAGTGGTTGCATTTTTGAAATTGAATTTTTACTTGTAAATATACGTTTTGTAGTCTTGAATACAATAATACACGAAAACAATGTTGCATTTAGTTTAGTTACCATCATCATAATAGACATGAATATTTCTATATTGCATTGAATACATGCATGCATTCATGCATGTTTTTAGCATGCATGTATTCTGCAGTAAATCCATTGACCGGATGTGGATCTTTACTAAATGGTTTTCCAGTTTATTTCCTCAGATATTCTTCAAATCCGTTCTAATAATTTTCTAATACTCCCATCAGTTTTATTTGAACATTTTCTAAGAGAAAATTGATTTTTAGACTTCATAGGAGAGCGGTGATTTCAGTTTACTTCTAAAAAGCTACTTTAAAGTACTGCAGGTTTTGCTAACTATGCTTAAATTTGGTACATATACTAATATACTATTATTTTAAAGGCTTAGGTTTTTCCATTTTAATTGCTACAACAGTACATTTTTCCATCATCTGCTGGAATTTAAGGATATAACTAAACAATTGTGAAAAATTCCACCTTCTAAGAAAATTTGTCGTGATTGTTTTAGTAACAGTACTTTATTAATCTTGGCGTTCATCCCAGGTTGCTCAGTCTACAGTACGAAATAAAAAAACAGCATTAACATACCCAACACTTCAACATCTACACCCCTGTAGAGATAGTGATGTGTGCACTTACTTAGGTTTAGTGAAGGGCGGCAATAGATCTTCTGGATTGCTGTTGAATTGACTTTATATACACTCTCTCTATGAGTAATATCTAAATGCCACCAAGACCATCATAAGATTTTATCGATTAAAAACATCCAATTGATGTAAATGAATACGTATAAACATTAATAACTGCGAGGAAACATACAAATGTTCACTTCCCTTCTAGCCAGTGTGGAGTATGGAGAAATGAATATAATATCATAAGGAAAGCAAATGCAATTTTAACTAATTTCCAATTCACAATTTAAAGGATGGATAAAAAATAATAAATAAATATACATGTAATTTTTTATAACGTACAGTTTATTATTAACAATAATAAATAACAATAAAACAACATATAAATATAAAAAAAGACTTTGGTACAAGATCACATTATGCTTTCGAGCAATAAAATATATGTCATTAAACGATTAGTGGTTAGTAATATTTACACGAATTAACTAACTATATTTGTTCTGGGGGTTGATATGAATCGGTATGTACTGCTTGATCAACAACCTCGATAGATTTCTTTTCCGCTGGCTGGATAGCAACAGATACTGAAGAAGCATGGGCTTTATGTCCACCACCAAGATCATCACCGTGCAGGTGTCCATGGCCGACACTACCTCCATGTTGATCTCCATGTCCTACTCCACCTCCGTGGCCATGACCATGTCCAACACCACCTCCATGTGAGTGTCCGTGTCCAACTCCACCACCATGGGAGTGACCATGTCCTACACCACCTCCATGTGAGTGCCCATGTCCTACATCACCTCCATGTGAGTGTCCGTGTCCAACTCCACCACCATGGGAGTGACCATGTCCTACACCACCTCCATGTGAATGTCCATGTCCAACACCACCGCCATGAGAATGTCCATGTCCAACGCTACCACCATGAGAATGCCCATGTCCTACGCTGCCTCCATGCGAGTGCCCATGTCCTACACTTCCACCATGCGAGTGCCCATGTCCTACACTTCCACCATGGGAATGACCGTGACCAACGCTACCGCCATGTGAATGTCCATGTCCAACACTGCCACCATGAGAATGACCATGTCCTACGCTACCACCATGAGAATGACCGTGACCAACGCTACCGCCATGTGAATGTCCATGTCCGACGCTGCCTCCATGAGAATGACCATGTCCTACGCTGCCTCCATGCGAGTGTCCATGACCTACACTTCCTCCGTGCGAATGACCATGTCCAACACTTCCGCCATGAGAGTGTCCGTGCCCAACGCTGCCTCCATGTGAGTGCCCATGCCCGACACTTCCTCCATGAGAATGTCCATGACCTACACTGCCGCCATGAGAATGCCCATGTCCTACACTTCCACCATGGGAATGACCGTGACCAACGCTACCGCCATGTGAATGTCCATGTCCGACGCTGCCTCCATGAGAATGACCATGTCCTACGCTACCACCATGAGAATGTCCATGTCCCACGCTACCACCATGAGAATGGCCGTGACCTACACTTCCTCCATGAGAATGCCCATGCCCAATGCTACCACCATGAGAGTGTCCATGGCCTACGCTGCCACCATGCGAATGTCCGTGTCCGACACTACCTCCATGTGAATGTCCATGTCCAACACTTCCACCATGGGAGTGTCCATGTCCAATGCTGCCGCCGTGTGAATGTCCATGTCCTACGCTTCCACCATGCGAGTGACCATGTCCGATATTACCGCCATGTGAATGTCCATGTCCTACATTTCCACCATGAGAATGTCCATGTCCAATGCTACCACCGTGTGAGTGTCCGTGTCCAACACTACCACCGTGCGAATGACTATGTCCGACACTGCCTCCATGAGAATGTCCATGCCCCACATTGCCTCCATGCTCATGTCCATGCCCTACATTGCCTCCATGAGAATGTCCATGTCCGATGTTGCCACCATGTGAGTGCCCATGTCCTACACTGCCTCCATGGGAATGTCCGTGTCCAATATTGCCACCATGTGAGTGACCATGTCCGACGCTGCCTCCATGAGAATGACCATGTCCTATGTTACCACCATGAGAATGGCCATGTCCTACGCTTCCTCCATGCGAATGTCCATGCCCAATATTACCACCATGAGAATGTCCATGTCCTACACTGCCACCATGTGAGTGCCCATGGCCTACATTTCCACCATGTGAATGACCGTGGCCAATATTACCACCATGAGAATGGCCATGTCCTACACTGCCACCATGTGAGTGCCCATGGCCTACGTTTCCACCATGTGAATGACCATGCCCTACGCTTCCTCCATGTGAGTGGCCATGTCCAACACTTCCATGATGGTGATGCTGATGGCTGACTTTACCGGTATGGTAGTGCACATGATTTATAGATTCATCATCCGTATTGTCGACTAGATTAGCTTGTATACTGCATACAGAATAAAATTAAAATAAAATATAAAAAATGAAATATTTTACATTAATACAAATAACTGTTTATATAAATGGCAATTTTTGTACTCACTTGGTTGCTTCTGCTTTTAGATCTGGCAGCGATTTTTTAACTTTTTCTACAGGTATACTATTAGTTGTCTTTGGTTTAGCCGTCCTAACTGGGTGTAGTGGTACTAACATAACTATCATAAGTGGCAGCAGTTGGTAACCCTGCAGTAATTTAAGAAAATGAGGCTATTAGACTCGTCAATTTGAGGCACTAGTAGTATATACTGTGATTTGATACGGTTGGTAAAGAAATGTAACAAGTACATTCTGCTTTAATGTCTTATTTCCTGCTACTGTATAGCGAATGCTACCTATGAGATAAGAATCTTACTTATTTAACAGGGAATTATTTTTTTTTATAATGGAATTATCAGAAAACCGTGTTTGACACAATTTAAAATGCCTGACATAGCTTTGCATAAAACACTAACTCGAGAGAAATCTTAGTCTGGCTCTATAATGCAGTAAAATCTACCAAAAATATAGGTACAATTACCCAGATTCTATTTAATGTTACACGTTTTGTAGGTGTATAAATAATTTTAGATGAAAGATATATTTCATTTTCTTTTTGGCAAATATTCATATTTTTATTGCCTTATACTTTCTCTAATGTGAACGGAAGTTATTAGCGATCTTGTTAAATTTTTGACAATTATTTTTTACAGCCGGAAATACATGTTTTAATGTTCTCTATTTTGAAAATGATGTTTTTGAAATGGAATTGTTTGTTTAAAAATTCGGTATTTATATTTATTTATAACCGCTGTATTGCAATCAAGTCAAAATTTTCAAATTAAGTTTTCCCGGAAGTACTTGTTTTGAGATCCTCTGATTACGAAAAAATTGATTGATTGGGATTGATCGTTGTATATAAAAGACGTTGTTAAAAAGAAAAATCGTAGAAAATTAAAAAATTCTGTTTAAGTTCCTTCGAATGTTTCTATTTATTTTTTCTTTAGTTTTGTCGCATCTTTTTCAAAAACTGTTTCTATATTTTTTGTCAGAGTATCCTCTTTTTGTAATTTTACTTTCCATCAAATGTTATTTGAAATATTTTTCTGGGATAATTGATTACTAGAAAATTTTATAGGCAGAGATGTCTTCGGGCTTCCCTATAAATTACTATTACGAAATATTATGATTTTACCAAAACAATATAATACAAAGAGGACACTTAAATATGTTTAAAAAAATATTAAATTTGAAGAAAATCGATTAAACAATCGATTGTGTTGACATTACAGAATGTTTATTTATATACATCGTTATTCTCGTAGAAAATGGCTCCAAAAAATGTCCTAGAATTAATTTATATACTTCTCATGTAAAAGCTATTTATTTTATTTAAAACTTTGGAGTTATGGGGGAGCTGAAAGTTTATTTTCTTCTATATTGCTACATCAGCACAATGCACGATTTCACCAAGCTGGTGGTAATTTAAGGCAACTATATTATATTTAGTATGAATTTCCTTTTTTTAAAGAAAACTTATCAATCAAAACTATGAGAAATAAAAGAAAGCCATGTGAGTTTTGTCAGACAACAGATTTTTTTCGTTCAAAAGTGTTCTGAAACGCCTTTCCTTTAATAGTTATTTTTAAATTTTGTGCATCTATTATTTAAAAAAATTGTATATATAAATGAATTAAGAATTACTATTGGAATAATAATGTTCTTTGGCAATCTTTGATATTGTTCCATTGGTCAAAAATGACAAAAGAACAAAAAAATTGTTGTAATGGGATTGAAATTCATTACAGAGGACGTTATTGCTATCTAACGGTGTTGGGCAGTATTAAAGGGACATTTTTTTAACTGACAATTATTACTATTTAAGAAACAATTACAATTAGCTAGTTGATTTTAGTTGGCAGTTGATTTTATAATTATTATGTTTTACAACTAATGAAGTTATAGTTTGAAATGTAAAATTATAACAGTTGAAAAATTACCAACAAGTAGTTGTAGTTATTATTATTATTCCTGTTGCTATTGAAATGATATATTACAACTCGTAAAATTTTTTTTCCCCAAATTTGAATCAGTTCAAGTATGAAAATTAGAAATTAAAAATTAAATAGAAATAAATATAAAACAGAATGTGCAGTGCAAAAAAAGAAGACTCAAGTAACTGTAGTTATCAGTTTTATAAATAATTACAATTATAACTTAATATGAATAAGTGTCGAGTTGCTTTTCCAACTCCTTTTTCTTAACTACTAGTTGTAGTTATAAATTTCAACTACATGTAGTTCAGTTGAAAAAAAAAAAACTGCAAAAGCAACTACAATTATATCTGTGGCTATTAATTATAACTGCATCTCAATAAATGAAACTGTAGTTGATAAGTTTTAGTTTTACAACTACATTTTGCCTAACTATGCTATGTGATACTGAATGTACAGATCAGTTATTCATGTCTTACATAAAATGAAAAAAAAAACGATGTTTTTTTAAATTTTAATAGGGCCCAGTAGGTTATTTATGAGGCAACAGGAAAGTTAGTAATTTTAAGAGGGAAGAGGCTAGCTGAGTGGTAGCGCGCTGGACTAGCAACGCGGAGGTCCCGGGTTCGAGTCCAGCTGCTGCCCTTAAAATTTTTTTCTTCCTAGGAGCCTCTTACAGCTCACTTCCTCGTGATGGACAGTGTTGTCAGTAACGTGAGAGCACTGTCCGGAGGCCGCCAGTGCACTGAGGAGGAGGTTCCGAACTTTGGGGTTGCTGTACGAGAACCCAGAAGGGCTTTGCTCCCTTCCCACAGACAATAAATAATAAAAATACTAATTTTAAGAAAGATTTTTCATACTGCCTAAATTTTAAATAATAAAAAATATTTTTCAAATTAATAAAAAAAAAAAGTAATAATTCATTGTAAAAATTATGGCCCAATATCCGTTTTTTTAGCATTACTTGCAAATTGTTGTTTTTTTTATCCTACTACTAGTTAAGGCATTGCTGAAATTTTTCTGTAGCAGTTTTACACTTTTATTTTGTGATCATTGCCCGTTTTTGAAAGGTTTTTTTCTGGTATAGTGCTTGCCAAATATCATTGACGGACATGGATACAAGCGAGGACAGGAAACCAGACGACGTTAATAAAATGAAACACGATTATTATACTAAATAAATATTATACACTTCCTAATCTGGGAATTATTCTTAGTAAAAAAGTCTCTATAGGAATTCATATTGCATTAAAAACGCAAACAATATAAATACGAAGATGTAAATATTAATTATTGCATTTATAAGCCCTAATCTATGTGATAAGGAAATAGTCGTCATTTGTAGAGTTTTCAATTCTATATTAGAAAACAGAGAGTGGAAAATTTTCATTAATGAAAAATTATATATATCTTAATAGAAACCTTTAGGAACTAAATGAATTCAAGAGTGTGAAATATTATTAAAAGTTCAATTTTTTACCCCGTTTTATAGATTTGTTAACGTCTTCTATTTATTTAATTTTGTTTATTGATTATGATATTTTAATTAGAAGAACTATTCTCCGGAAAGAAGTTTTTATGGAATATTTGAGATTAATTTCTTTGAATATTTTTACTACTTTTTAGATAAATGTAGAAAAGAAAATTTCAAAATTCAACGTTTATATATTTATATAAATTTGTAACTTTATATAAATTTAGCAAATTCAGTTGAAAATTTTTAAATTTTATTAATAAAAAAAGTGGCCATTTCATAGTTTTCTGAAAATGATGTCTCCAGATTCATTGGAAGTTCAGAAATTTGACTATTCAGTCCAAAATTTCCAAAGACCATCTTATTTTTCTACTCACATTTACTGTCTGTCCATCTAAATAAATAACTAAAATATTCTCAAATATAGATAACGTTGAATATGATTGATGTTTTTTAAAGGTTGATACGATTAGATCCAACAATTTGAAGAATATAAATCAAAATTTCATGGTTCGTGGAAATCTTCTCTTTCATAGTATGCTGTCAAATTGGCAACTGGAAAACTGAGGAAACAAAATTTTAGAAAATATATATATAAACATTTTTTTTTTTACAAAAACGTGAAAAAATAATTTATCCGAATCGATTGAAAATCGATAGTGTTATGTCTTACCCAAAAATTATACATTCTTGCTTTTCGATTTTTTTGCTACTCGTCTAATCTATTGTCTTAAGTCAATTCCTGAGCTATCTATAGCGTCAAAGAGATCCTGAGTCCAGTATTGTTATTAAAAAATAATTTAAATGGATTTTCAAAATTTCTCAGGAAGCTGAAATTATGGAAATGTTATAGGGCGATTGTCTTAGTTCGTGCAGCATTAAAAAGTGTAAGTTTTATCTAACTATGGTGGAATAACTTTAGTAAGGTTCTAAGTGGCTCTACAATCTTCTATCTGGCTTCTTCAGTTGTCAGTAGTGCTTCGAATAACAACAACATATACTTTTCTATGTCCATATTTATATAAATACATAATGTTTAAGTTATTGTCATTGCAATAAAGATGATATAACTAAGGACAATTAGTTGTAATTCATAAAAGTTTAAACAGCTAATTTTTGGTAAATTAGCAAAAAGTTTTGGCTAGCCAGCTTTTGTGAATAAAGAGGTTTAGTGACAAGAACAGAGTACAGTATTAAAATGAGTTTTACTTCTAATCCAACTACAATGAATACTCCGTTTTTGACCCTAACGCTCAAAAATGTAAAAATTAGAAGCAAAGAAAATGGTTTTCTTCCGAAGGATTTGGATATCACTGAATTTGTTCCCTCCCCACAGATAATAATCCCTAAAGATTTACAGACAAGAGAGGGAGCTATTATTCGTCTAAGAGTTTAGACTATTTTCATGTTTTCATGTAGAGCTCAACAAGTAAATTAACCGAAAGGGATGCCTGATATGATTGTTGATCAAACTATCATAAAATCTAGTTCAACTGGAGGCAAGGAACCTCATCTCTTCGGGGATTTAAGGATTAGATATCGTGGTAAGGCGATTATAGGTTTCGGTTTTAGAATTTATTGCAATGAGATTTAGCAAATTCACGGGTGATTAATTAATTGTAATTTTGAGATCATTGTAGAATATTCCAATTCTGTTTTAAATAGAAGAATTTGCTGTGAGGTGGTGAATTAAGTTTGGAACGTTTGAATTTTTTGTTTGAACTAGGCACGTTTAGCAATTCTGTAAAGTACTAGTAAAAGAAGCAATAGATATAGATACAATAATCGATTGTTCAAGATCTTGTGCTTCTTATTTAGTTCAGTTCGTTTATGTTTTACGTTTTGTTCCTAGATATCTCGATTACTTTAAATTCTCTTTAATCTATATGAACAATGTGCGCAACAAACACCAAGTTAATGAAAATTGTGGTAAATTTTATAAACAACTATAAATTGGTACTTTCGGCGGTTTCGAATCCTTGGTATAAACTTTAATCACATTTCTACATTTGTATATGAGTACTGGAAGTAAAGAAAATAATTTTTCTTTAGCCCCCCCCCAAAAAAAAATTGAAAAATTTATACTACAAGTGACAGAAAATTTATCTCGTGATATCTCCATGGTATGCACTGCTAGAATATTGTAACTCTGAACACTTTATATTATAAATACTTACCCTCATGTTGCTAAAAAAAATCTTATCCGTTTGCTGTTGAATTTGATCACTGGACTGATGCTGTGAGTAGCCTGCACCTTGCTATATATAACTATATTGCTAAATCAAAAAATCGATCATTTAGGCACGGCCGGGACTATGTCTTAATAATTGTGGGTGTTTGGAGGGGCGCTAACTCCCCTACTATTTGTACGCCACAATACTGGACTCCCTGCAACACTCCCCTCATATCTGAGGGAGAATTCTTTTTTTTTTTTTTATTGTTATTTATTTATTTCTTTTACCACTTTTACACCAGATAAATCGCCAATTTCCTCGCATCTAACCGATAACCTGTTTTACAGAGAGTTATGTTATTCTTATATGAGAAGTTATAGTTTGATACGTTATCCAATGCATTCTTGTAACTTATTGCAACTCGCATGAAGTTTTTTTTTTGTATTGTATGCACTTTGTTTTAGAAATTTCTTTGTTTAATAAGGTATTATATTACACTATTTTTGTTTTTTTGGTTTAAATAAGCTGTCTATTATTTTATTGCTTAACTACTTAATAATGAAATTTGTTTTTAATATCTCTGATAATCTAAGACTACTGTATTACTAGTTAAAGACTGCGTGTCTTTTGAAAATTAAATTACGGCTCTTGAAACTTTTTATTTTACATTATCTCTTCTCTTCTTTTCAACACAAGAGAAAATTAATTTTTTGTCGATTAATATTTAAAAAAATTAATAAATATCATTTAAAATTTAATTTCTAAATATTATTAATAGAAAATGTATTCGACCTTTTTTTTTTTAAATTATCAATTCTATTATTGACTGCTAGATTATGAAAGATTATAAAATTATTAGTAAAAAAAACAACCTATATTAAGGGAAATTTTTCCATTTCTTTCCATAACATATCCGCCCCCTCCCCAAAAAAATTAAAAAAATCTGAACTGCAATTAATTTAGTTGTAACTCATTTAATTTTCTACCTACTTGGCATTTTTACTAAATACTTAATTGAATTTTAATAAAACGATTTTTTTTTTTTTGGTTGAATAACCAAGACTTTCCCTCCTCATAAACTGAGTGGGTTTATTGAATAAAAATAAGCAAATACTTTCAAGTGTATACTTTTATAAAAAGTATACACTTTTAAGTACAAGCAATTACTTGTTTTCAATTGAATAAGAGCCAACTTTTACTTAAAAGTAAATATTGGAAAAACAAGCGACAAAATAAGTGTTTACTTTTGCTTATACTGTAAGTAAACACTGGATTTGTTACTAGCCTAGATGGCGTGTTCCAACCCACCTGCTCTGTAGTCCCCATTACTTCCCTTTCAGTCTATTTTAGTCTTTTCTTACGTGTGAGTATAATTATTATAATATAATTATGTCATCGAGTGAAGAAGAAGTGCATGCTAAATATGGGAGCCAAAGAATCCTTCTTATACAAAGGTAATAACATCATCAAAAGATCGTGCAGTGGTGTTGAATAAGTCCATGACGCCAGGAATAATACAGGCAAAAGATAAAAGCCTGGAAGGAAATTAGAGATGAATTTGTGAAAAAGATGGGAAAATCTTCGGTGACTGTAGATCAGCTTAAAAAAACATTAAATAATATGAAGACAGATTTGAAGAAAAAAAGTGACCAAAATATTATTGGTAACAAGAAAATCAGGACTGGGGAAAAAGAATTCTTTGAACTTTTAGATTCCAACCACAATCAAATTTTTATAACTCAAAATTTTCTACGACACCTGTTTGAAATCCTGGATCACTCAAAACATGAAGAAATATTCCCATCTTTTGCCGAGAACTAAGAGCCTCTCCTGTTGTTTCTTCAAAATCACTTAGAAAATGATCAGAAAGGTAATAATCAACACTTTCACTTGAAAAATGCAACAAAACTTTAGAATTACCCGCACTTATAGTTCCTCTATCTCTCTGTTATTCTATACCTACGTATAATTATAAATTCGGCCTTAGGTAGATTTGAAGCCAGAAATTTAAGTAAAAAACAAAAATGCTGCATATTAGATAACCTTAAAAAAATACAAGTAATTACTTGCATCACAAAGTTATTACTTATCCTTTATTCAATCGAAAATAAAAGTTCACTGGGAAAACTATGAGTTTAAATACTTGCGAATTAAATAATTACTGGAAAACGTTTAGAGTTTACTTATTTGATTAAGCAAACACTTGTGAATTCAGTAAACACTGATGTTTTTATTCAAGTGGTTGTAAGTAAAGACTAATAAAAAGGCAAGTAAAAGCAAATGCTTATTTTCATTCAATAGACCCCAATGACTCGAAAAAAATTTAAACAGTGAGTAAATGATTTGCAGTTTGCATACCAAGTTAATAATAAAAAAAAAAATGGCCTGTAACTATCATACGATTTTCTTTTACTACAGTTAATATATTATAAAATTGACATATTGGCTTTTTTTTATTTGAAATTATACAGAATTTGCCGAAATATAAATGTAGACGTGATGGATATGCCATGTTGTACGTCCACCAAAGCAGGTTAGCAGTTGAAGTGATTACATTATAGTAGACAGCATCAATAATATTGAACAAATCAAAATAAAATTTGAAATTTAATGTCGAAAAATTCCACAATAAAAAAACAAATTATTCGGAAAAAGTATTCGAATTTAATTAGAATTTAAAATAACTGTTGTGAGAGAATTCCAAAAATCTCAAAATCTTTTCTTTAAATTTGATATTGTAACAATGCTGGTGATCACCCTTAATACGTAAGAACCAGAACCATACATTAAATTGAAGTGATACTATTTGAAAACTTAACCTTGTTACTACTGTCCCCACTTCCCCAGAACCTCCGCCCAAAAATAGATTTTCCTGGAATACTGTTTAAAAAAAAAAAAGAAGAGCCATTTTCGGAGTAACAGCAAAAAGCTGGAAAATCTATTGAGTAAAGTCGCACAATCGGTTGATGTGAATTAGACCGAAACTTGATTGTCCAGGTTCAATGGTAAACCCTAAACGGTTAAGTTTGAGCATGCAATTTTTAGTTTCTAAGATATTCTTTTCATGAACAAACATACACAAACACACACACACACACACGCACAACACAAATCATGAGGCTAAAAAATCTTACGCCTAGTAGAAAAGAGGAAGTATTGTAATCGTAGCAAATTTTCGATATTGTGTTTCCACCGGAAATATACGTTTTCAAGTCCACAGAGTTCAAAAAAGTGGTTTCTAGAGAATGGTCTGTAAGTATGTCAGTGTCTGGCTGAATATCATAGCTCAAAAACGAAAAACAGCAGTAAGTTCAAACTTTGATTGTCCATTTAAATAACACCTTGGGATACGATAAGCTGACGAACGTGCACTACGCTGGTGGGAAAGAAAAGTGCTACGAATAATTTATGGCCCAGTAGTGGACAATGGCACATACAAGGAGCAGAAAGAATGCAGAGCTGATGGCGTTGTACTGGGGAGGCAGATTTGGTCCAAAGTATAAAGATTGGGAGATTGGCTAGGGCATTTGCATCGGATGGAGGAGGGAAGAGCTCCGAGGAAAGCCTATGAAGGCCACCCTGGTAGTCGTAGGCCAAGAGGGAGCCCAAGACTGAGATGGCTAAAGAAAGTGGAAGAAGATCTGGCTAGGTTACAGATCAGACAACGGCGGAGGAGAGCTACGGACAGATCCGACTGGGAAGGTGTGTTGATGGAGGCCAAGGTCCTACAGGGGCTGCAGCGCCAAGGAATGAGTGAGTGATACGATAGTGAGTTATCTGTCAAAATTCCTCAACCAAAAGTTTATTCCTCAAACCACTTTACTGAGTTTTTTTTTCACTTTTTTTCAACTTTTTATATCAACTACACATACAAAGATCTACAACCACTATTTGAACATTTTCTAATTGGAAAAATTTATTTAAGGGCACTTTTGGGGTAGAGGTGGGGTTAGGTTTTCTTCTAAAGGGCTTCTATTTCAGTTTATTACACAATTCTATCATCTAAATAATATTAATTAAAATTAAATATGTTTAGAAATTCCGAGTTTGAAAAAAATCGGATGGATGACTTGAATACGTTTTTTTACTGAAAAATATTTTTCATTTTTCTGTTATTTTCTCTAAAACGGCTCCACCGATTCTCTTTAAACTAGGAATGTCAACTAAACATCATGTAACAACTACAACTTTTATTTGAAAACATTTCTCCGGTTTTTTTTATGGGTGGGCTTTTTGGGGAGAGGTGGGGTTATGTTTTTCTCTCAGTTGGATTATACAATTGTACCATCTAAACAAAATTAATTAGAAATAAATAGATTGCCAAAAATTCAGAGTTTCAAGAAATTAGTAAAACGGAAGTGCGTTTGTAATGAACGGTTTTTTTTTTCAATTTTTTCTCAATAAAAAAACAACAACCAAATTTCATACTACCACCTATACTATTTTTTTTTTTTTTGTTATCAGGAGATTTCAAAACATATATTTGTGGTAATAACTTAATTTCAGAAATTTGGCACGGTATATCTATTTCATCTTACAACAGCATAAAGTAAGGAAAAATCAATGTAAAGAAAAACACCATCTGTATTTTTAAAAAATGGCAAACTATTATCTTCAATTGGAAAAAGTTGAAAAACTTCGGAACACAAATGAATCCAGCCGCAGGGATCTACACTAAGCTTCTTTAATTTTGAATAAGTCATTGAATGACGACATAATCCTTAAATTTTGGCACATTAGGTCTGTAGACATAGTTGGTGGGCAACTTATTTCGGTTTAACAACTGTAAAATCTAGTTCCCATCATAGACAACCCTCACTTACGCATCATACATTGTACACTTTCCAAACGATTACATACTTCCTACAAACACTGACAATTAAATGATTTTTAGGTTGCAGTGAATTAAAATTTAATACACATCTAACATTACCAAACATACAACGTCTAAGTACCATCTCAGGATACGACAAGAAGGCTTCTTAAATTTCGTCAATCGAAATTTAAGTCTTACTGAATCGATTTTTCAGGTTTATACTCTCACATACAGACCATTAGCTAAAATCGATTTATTTTCATAGTCAAAGTACTGCCAATCATATATTTTCGATGAATACTCAATTATGAAAATCTAGTATGCTTACAATAGTAAGTTCCCCTCTTACAGTAAGAGAAATTAGGCGAATTGTTAAGAGATTTAATTCTAGCAAAAGAGGCCTGTTTAATTTCCCCCAAAATCTCTTACATAAAAAGTATAAAGTAAAAGGTAGAAAATTTTACACCTAGTTTGAAATTACAAATACTTCCGCAAACAAATACTTTTTCTTAAAACTGTAGCATAAATATTTTGTTGATCTGGTAAACTGGTTTTCTATGGATATGCATTCAGCTCCGATGCGATACAAAAAGAAGTTTTTAGTGAATGATCTGATTTGTTTATACGTATATGTGGGGAAGGTAGAGAAAGTTCCCGGCCTAGTAGTGAAAATGAGTTTTTTTATTTTAAAAATGCATTTATTTCTCAATGTAGTCTCCTTTTAGTTCAATACACTTTGTCCAACGTTTCTCCAGTAACTGGGTTCCGTCCATGAAGTGCGATTCTGGAAGGACTTCAGAAAATCCATTTACTGCACTATCACCTCTTCATTTGACCCAAAACGTTTTCCAGCCACAAATTTTTTAAGGTTTGGGAATAGATGAAAGTCAGAAGGAGCCAAATCCGGCGAATAGGGAGGATGTTCCCACACATTCATACTTAGAATCCCTCAATTTTTCTATTGCCAAAGCATCTTTATGGGCGGGTGAATTATCCTGGTAAAAGAAGATTTTTTTCTTTTCAAACCAGGCCTATTCTCTCTAATTTTTTCATCTAGCTGGTCAAGGAGATGTGCGTAGTATTTCTTCCCAATTATTTGACCCTTTGGCAGGTAATGAATTAAAAGAATCCCCTTTGGAATCCCAAGAAACATAACCTTTCCAGCCGATGAACTTGTCTTTGCTTTCTTCGGTGCACCAGCCACCGAGCTTCAACCGACTGTTTGGACTGTTGTTTTGACTCAGTGATGAAGCCTCACCTTTATCATCGTACAAATCGGCAAAGAAAATTGGTTGGCTCCTTAAAACGGCAAAACATTGCTAAGAAACTAGATTCCTCATTTTTGTTTGTGATCAGCATTTTAACAAATGTGGCACCCATCTTGCACAAAGCTTTCTCATGCTGAGTTCTTCGTGTAAAATGTGCCGTACTCTTTCTTCTGAGATGTCTACAGCCTTAGCTATCGTACATCTTTAATCGTCGATCTTTTAGAATATATTATGTATTTTGTCGATATTTTCTTCGGTAGTTGCAACTTTTGGCCGCCCTTCACGTGGATCATCTTCAATAGATGTAGGATCACGTTTAAACTGAGCTGCTCAATTTTTTTTACTGTTGATAACAAAGGTGCAGACTCCTTATACACTTTCACCAACTTTGGATGAATTTCTGTTGGCGATACACCATCAAAAACGAAGAATTTTATGACGGACGGTATTCAAGGTTATTCATTTTGTCAAAAACACAAACTCACTTACTTTAAGCAGCCGTATAAAACGAACTATTCATCTGATCAAATTCACATTTGGTGTTTACTTTTGCAACAAGTCTGCCAACATAACAAAACAGTAATTTCATTTGTAATGGCCATCTCTGGGCTAGGCCAAGAACTTCTCAGCTTCCCCTAGTATTTTAGAGTTGAACAAAATATCACAAAAAAGATATGTTGCAGAAAGTTTAAACTTGATATTTGTTTAGATATCACCATGGGATGTGACAGGATAGTTACGGCAAAATCTGTTGCTAAAATTGCCACTCTCTTGTGACACTTAGATTTACCAATTTTACACACATATGGCTATTATTATTATTATTTTTTAAGGAAATTGATGTTTTAGGGTTTTGAGGATGCAATGACAGTTCTAAATTGCACTTCAATGCAATCACTGTCATACTATCAATTTGATATTAATTAAGAGGTCCATTAATTTGCGCTTGCAGCATTCCAATTTGATCAAACTGGGTTAACAAGGTATTCGTCTATACTTAATAGATTTCAAAGTTTTTCCCAGTTAACTATAACAATTTTCTTTGACTATAAATACATAAATCTATAGATTTTAATTGAAACTTCTTTTTCCCCAAATATTGATTTCAAGTTTTATTGAGAATTATTAGAGAGCGGCTGCCTGGTGGTCTATATTGTAGTCAAATGCAGCAGCTACCTTCTATTTTCTAAGCACCAACAATAAAATGCCCCAACTGTATTTGTGTGCACAATGTTCAATGAACAACCAACGTTTGTAAAAATTCTATGATAAATAAAATTATATTTTAATATGATTTTTTTGTTTAGTTTAGTTTCCGAGATTTTCATAAAAAGAATCCAAAGATTATTTTAATGGTTGGTTTCATGAGGTACAAGGATCTATTAGTTTAATAATTAGATATACATATTTTTGGGAAACTTGATTCTTTAGGGTTCTTGAAGAAAGTAACCCACTTATTCTCTTATTCCTCCCACAGACAAAATTTCAAAATTAGAACACGCTCCAGGCCACCGTACCTAGCGCATAGCGCCAAAACCGCTGCCTATGGTCACTTATCCTTGCCTACATAGTAGGCAAGTTACTATTCCTGCCATGTGGAGGCGGACCTCTACATATCCGACTAGTCCTTTGCATTACCGCTACTTCGCCAGCAAACTCAACAAAGACTTCGACAATTCATTACAATCTCCCAGCCAGTTCTTTCCCCTCCTTTTCAGCTTGAATTCCATATGTATTCTTGGCTCGTCGAGGAGAGGACACCGGAAGAGAACGTGATGCACTGTATCCCGTTCACCGCATTCGCAATTCGGGGAATCTTTCAATCCCAGCTTGTGGAGCTTAGAGTTGAACTCTCCGTGGACCGTGAAATATTGCGTTACGGTTTGGGATAGCTCCAGCCATCGAATCGACAGTCTGTGATGCAAATTCTGGAAGAACTCATAGGTGGTTCTCCCTTTCTCTGCTTCATCACAGGCGCCTTTACCACTTCCCAATCTCTTACTCTCAGATCTTTTTCTTTGCAAGGGCAGGAGGCTTCTGACCGGACAGTTCCTCACCATCAAGGACAATCATTCCCTCTTTCTTATACTTATGGGGAAGGGCCCTCATCTCTATGAGGAGATCAAGCGGCAACACACCAGCAACCACCGGTAAGGAGACCGTGGAGGATGTGGCACAGGCCCTTGTTACAGAGCTCAAACTGGTTCTTTGCATTCGCAATAGGGTGCCCCGTACGAAGCCCAACAGGCAGCTGCATACGTTGCAACATTCTCTATTATGCCCCTATAGATGGTTAAGGCCACGCCAGTCTTCAGCCCTCACTCACCACGGGCTACTCTTTTTATTCCCTGGTACAAGTTGAGACATCTGGAGGCAACCCACTGAATATGAGGCTTAAAAGAAACCTTCCAATCCAGCAGCACGCCCAGGTGCTGAAACTGGGTCACGTGGACTATTCTGTGATCGTCCACCCTAATCCAGGGAGATCCTCCCACAGACAAACAAAACTCCTCCTCCTCCCACCTTTCGGAGAAAACAAAACTCCTCTGGCCATCGCCGTATATACATCTCATTCTAATTTTAACGCTGATGATTTGGAAACGATTCATCTTTAAATTTAGACAAGAGAAGAATGGACATTTACGTGAATATTGATAATTAAAATTAAATATAACACTTTTCAATAGTAAGAATAATAAAAATAATATTTAGTTCTACAATCAGAGTAGCAATATAAATATATATAATAACTCGACATACAAACACATTATTCAAGCATTATTTAATTCTTAATTTGTTTTGTTTTTTCTGTAAATAACCTGTACAACCAAAAGAGAACTTTTTTCCCAGTTTCTCTCTCAAAACAATCCAGATACCTGTACTTATAAGTTTGGTATTAGTAAAACTCCATATATACTGCAAGTAAGACAATTTTTATTTTCTTTTTTTGATATTTTTAAAAAAATTGTATGATAACTATTACTTATCATTATTTATTATAACTATTTATTATTATTTATTTATTATACTATATATTATACTAGATTAGAATGACAACGGAGGAGGGACTCTAACCCAGCCACTGCAGCTGCCATTGAGGCTTATTGTGCCAAATATATTATACTATTATAGTTAATTTATTATAGTTAATATATAATTATAGATATAGTTAATATTATTGACTATTACTTATTATTTTAATAATAGATGTGCCCTACTGAAGGTGGGAAGCTTACCCTAAACGTTTAAGGCAATCTAAGATTATTTTTCCTGTTAGTCAATCCGGGGTTATCTTTCTCTTTTGGTTTCGTAACAATGTTTTTTCTACGGGGTGGGTCGTTAGCCCTACGCCCAATCCCCAGCCTGGAGGACCGTTAGGAATATGGGGCTGGTCATCAACGAAAGCAAGACAAAGTATATGGTGGTAGGTGCTGACACCCGATCGTCATTCCTCGAAATTCAAAATTATAAATTTGAAAAGGTGCAGGGCTTCGTATATCTGGGAACCTTTGTGGATGCGAGTAAGATAAACATTATCTAAAGAAATGAAAAAAAAACGAAATATTTGGCAGCAACAAGAGTTATTACGGGCTTTAAAAAAACATTTACAACAAAGGTTATCAATTTAGAGGGGGGGGGGACCACCGATGTGGACCCTTTATTGAAAACCCTCGTATAAAACATTTAAACAGGGACGCCGGTCCTTACTTTCGGTTTGGAATGCTGGGCCTGCAAAAAGGTCGATGGGAGCCCCCCCCCACAAGAAAGCAACTCATCTATTTTGGAGGGAAAGAGGAAAAATTTTAAGAAGAATTTATGGACCAGTGAGACAAGGTAGTGTCTGGAGGAGATTGTATAATCGGGAGTTGTATGAAAAGTTCGGCGATACTCCTATTAATACTATTATACAAGTAAATAGGCTACGATGGGTGGGACATGTGCTACGTATGGGTGATGATAGGGTTCCAAAGAAGATCATGAGTTTTAAGCCAATTGGAACAAGAAGGAAAGGAAGACCACGATCGAGATGGCTGGACCAAGTAGGAAAGGAGGCCGTAAGGCTGGGAGCAACAAGATGGTGGACAATGGCTGAGAATCGAGACCGATGGCGACAATTTCTTTTGGAGGCCAGGGCCCGGACCGGGCTGTAGTGCCGGAGGTGAATGAATGAGTGAAGATTATTTTTAATTACTTCCTGACCCATATCATCAACAGTTTTCAAAAAAAATTATACAAATGGGTCGAACAAAAATTCCTCAGTTCATTTAAAAAATAATCGGTTCTAAACTAACCTCTCTTTTTTATTATAGGAGCGTGGCCCGTTGGAATAGTTAATAATAGTAACATTTATTTACTAATATCATGAATTCTCAAAATATTATAGGCTCGTAGAAAAATAATGCCCATAATATGTATATCGAAATATAAATAAAGAAATTGGTAGTGTTAGATGGTCTTAATATTATATTATTAAATACCTTGGCTTTTCTCTAATCTGTCATTTCAGGATATAGCTGCATCAGTTTTTAAAGGCTATTACGCTTTAGTCAAAAATCTAGTGTGAAACAACACAGACAATTTTCTCTTCCTCCTGTTATTAGTGCAGTTATAATAAATATATAAAATGGCAAATTTATTTAAAATTTCAAAAATTACTCATAAATCAACTTCATTTGTCTCATAAATCATAAATATATAGGTACGAGGGGAGAGAATGATCACACTGTAAAGGGGTAGCCTATAATATTTAACAAACACATTTGATGTCTCAGGAAAATCAGTTAACCGGTAGTAAACAATTTTTTCAAGAAAAATGTTTCAAATAAAAGTGATTGGTTTATACTGTGTAGTTAATAATAATAATATAATAATAATAATATAATAATAATAATAATAAAAACAGCCGCAACAGCCCAAGAAGGGCAAAGACTGCAGTCCTTCACGCCGTTTAGTTCCGGCCTTCGCTACCTAGGACGCTACTAACTGTAGCTTCCCACTTTTTACACGATGCTGGGTCAACATCGACTTTGCCCTCACGGGAATCGAACCCTGTTTTCTCGCTCGGAAGACTTACTATTCCAAGTTTAAAGGAAAAGTTTAAATCATTTTCGTGAAAATTTCAGAAACTTCAAAAACCTAACTGTAGAAAATCGCACTGCCGGTTAACCGATTTTCTTCAAATTTGTTGGTGGCAGAACTTCTGAATACTATAAGGTGGTTTAGAAGAAAGATTAACGCTATTCTTCTCCCTGGAAACTCGCCGAAAAAATTTATCAAATAAAATTGATTGATATTTATGTGTATATAGCTTGGCAACTTAGTTGCATAACTTATGGGCGGAGTTAAATGACATATACTGGAAAGCTTGGCAATGAGCCCAGCTTAACAGCCATTTAAGTGTCACAACTAAGTTACTGAGCTATAGGTTGTATACAAAGTTTAAAGAAAATCGTTGAAGCCATTTTTCGAGTAAATCAGAAAAAACTGAAAAAAAAAAAAATACTTTCGGTAAAGCCTTATTTTCGATAGCAATATTAAATATTGGGTAAAATAAAAATTAATAGAAAATTCATGAATGATAGAATCTTGTAGACTATAAATTTTTCTGAATATTTTACATTTCCAACAAGAAAAATTTCACCCATTCTTATTGTATAATAGTGATCATCTGGAAACATTTACGAGGAGAACCAAAGAAATGCCTTTACAAGTGTCAACAATAATAAAATACAATTAGAAATACTTGAAGCATGATTTCCTGTTTTGTTTTTTTTTATTGCTGTAAAAGACACAATGTTGCGAAATTTTTAGTTAATGGAAATTGAGTTATCAGTGAAAATAATAGTTCCATTTTGAGTGTAAAGATGAGGAAAATGATACTTTAGAAAATGGATGTGTGCATTTTCCGGAAACCGAAACCTCTAAACCGAAAAATAGGCGGAAGTTCAGTTTCAGACGTACCATAAAGAAGGTTACTTATCAAATCTCTCAATCGAAATTGTGACTTTACAGTAGGTTTTTTCCCCCAGATTTACACTATTTTCTTAACTCCAACAGTTTTTTTTTTAATCTTTGCTATTAATTTGTGGAGATTTCAAGGTGGAAGTCAGCGTTAAACTGTTCTCTAAATTTCTTAAGGAAAAGTGCAGTGGAGATTTTTTGGTAGATCAGGCCGCAGAAGTAAAGAGAGAATTATAAAATTATATAATAATTTTACTGCCCAAAATTAAATTCTAACGTATAATTTTTTTACATCAAGAACCTAATATGAAGATAGAGTAGAGTGATTAATTAAGAATTACCAAATTAGAGAGAGATACCTCGACGAGAGTAGTGTATAGCTTTGAACGGGGGCGGTGTTGATTAGTTATATGAACTTGCAGACTAGTAAATGAATTTCAGATTCTTCGGAGGAACTGCGCCATGTTTCCTTGTAAAGTGTCACGTCGATAATTTACAAATCATCATCTTGGCAATATTAAGGTACATTAAACATAATGCTGCAATTTGATGAAAATTTGATTAGCCTGAGATTCCAATAATGCAGAAAATCTGGGATTTGTTAGTTCCGATTGGTTTCGGATTTTCATCCATTCAGAGTGTAGGACTTTTGAAATTTCTGTCACGCACAATAGAGAATAATTGTTGTTTGGATGGTAGGTTGCATTAGTATTATACTCGAAGATCGACCAAATTTTCTTGAACATCGGCAACTGAAGAATACAGTCGATTTTGGTCGAAAAAAAATAACAAAGTCGTCGAGTTCATAAACTTTTGAAATACTATATAGTGTTGAGAGATTACATACATTAAGTATTTATAAAAAAAAAAATGCAATGTTTCTTTCTTTTAAAAAAAGACTTTTTAATATGAAATAAATTAAACCAAATAGGAATAAACATTAATCACGCGCCAAAGTAGTAAGTAAACAAGCAATCTTCTTAACTGAATGCTCATATAATGTGTTTATAATGACTGTAACTGTATCTACAACTCTTCTAGCGCAGTTATTTTGAGGGTCAAGATATTTTGGTCAACCTGTTGTGATGGTAGTGTGATACTATGATAATAATATAAGACAGAATTTGAAGTTGAAGTCACATTCTACTTGTGCTGACAACAATACTCTTGTTATGGAGTATAATGCTATGCTAATCCCTAGTGAAAGAATGTCTTGAGGCATTGGTGAGACTCTCCAGGCACAACAAGGTATAGCTGCTATGGGTGCCTGGACATGCAGGGGTTGAGGGTAATAAGACAGCTGATCAACTGGCCAGGAACGGAGCTAACACTCCGTTCATTGGTCCAGAGCCGGTCCTGGGAATAACTGGCGGAGCAATTCGTGCAGCGATTAGAGAGTGGGGTCGCAGGAAGCATGAAGAGCTCTGGAGGAGGAGCCCGGGTGCTATACACAGTAAAAGGATGATGTCAGGACTGTGTAAACGAAGAACCCGAATGACCCTTAGTCTGAGTAGGAGCCAGATTTCTCTGGTGACGGGACTGTTTACGGGTCATGGTAGGTTCAGGAAACATCTGTACAAGGTAGGACTCATTCGAGCGGAACCCTTGTGCAGACTATGTCAGGAAGAGGAGGAAACGGCCTCCCACCTGTTGTTCGATTGCGTTGCAATAATCAAATTGAGGTGTGAAACCTTTGGTACTTTGCGACCTGAGGAGATAGTAGCTCAAAATTACCTGGTGGTGAAGGCTCTCAGACTTCTTAAGGAGGGAGGGTTTGTCTACTAGGAACTATCGGGGGTGGCACAATAAGCCTCTGTTGGCTGCAGTGCCGGGGTATAGCTCACCCGAGGTTGATAATTATAATAATAATAATAATAATAATAATAATAATAATAATAATAAGGATGAGAATCCGAAAAAAAAAAACATTCTACAGCGGATGAAATATCGATTGATTTTTTTTAAAACTTGGCATATTATATCACTAACACTTTTATTTAAAACATTTTTTGGGAGGGGAAATTGATTTTTCCAGTGGTTCTGAGGTACGGATGAGTTTAGACTTTGCTCTAAGGTGCCACTTCAGTTTATTGCAACTTAAATAATATTAATAAAAATTAAATAATATACATATAATACCAAAATTCCGAGTTTGAAGAAAATCTGTTGGCAGAAGTGCATTTATTAAACTCTTTTTTTAACTTTTCTTTTTCAGTTTTCTTCAATTTTCACAATAAGTGAAAGTTCTCACTTTGTAAGAGGAAATATTACGATCATTTCAAATTTTTGGATTTGAATTTTCAACACCGGAAATACATGCTTTGGTGACATCCTGAGTATGAAAAAAATTGTTTTTAGCGAATGGCCTATGTGTCTGCCGCAATCTAACACAAACATATTGGACTAAATCCATCAACGGAAACTACAACTTTTGCTGACGAGGTTTTGTCTCGTTTTTCTAAAAAATTGCTTCAACGATTTTCTTTTAACTTTGTTAATTATCTACACATATAAATACGTAACAATTTTACTTGATGATGAGAGGGTCGCAATACTAATTTGAAAGGTGTTTGTATCCTCTCGGATAGACAGGCTGCATTGAAGGCGCTGAGTTCATGTTTCTTCACTCCCGGTACTGGGAGTGTTTTAAAAGACTGGAAGAACTTCTTTACCTCTGGTCCAGGGTACCAAATCAGGGGAATTTTTGGAAATGAGGAGGTGGATAGGATTGCCCTTTCATTGGTCGCGAGCCCGCTGTTGCTGTGTCTTTTGGCACATGTCTACCAACCTTCCAGTGTGTGCAGCGACACAGCACTCATCCCCTATGGATGAGACAAGTGGGATGTCGACCAAGTCTAAGATTGTCTTTGGGGGTCTGGGCAAGGTTTTTTTTTGGTGAGGGGTGATGTGTCTTTCACGGACCTCCCTTGGGCGTCTTGTGGATTGTCTCATAGGATATTACAGCTTATGGAGACATTTCTATACAATGAGGCTCATGCCGGGATCCCTTTTGTAGAATCTGTGAGCCGTTGGAGGAAACACCCATACATCTCATGACGGATTGTTTGTGCAGGGAGGAGATTAGATTCAGGATCTTTGGCCGGAACAGGATGTCGGTGGAAGAGCTTAGGCTATCTCCTTTTAAGTTTAAGGTCCGATTTGTTCGGCTGTGGTAAAACTTAGGTGGGTGAAACCCGGGCCGGACTTTTTGTTCCAGATCCGGTAATTGTTATATATCCGGTACTTTTGGGGCAGCTATATGGGCCCATGTAGGCTTGGATAGCGACTTTTTGGGAACATTATTCTGGAAAAATTGATTTTTAGGGGATTCTGAGGAATATCTGATGTTGAATTTCAAATGTTATATGTGTTTATTGAATGTTATTGGTGCTGTCCTCTGATCTACAGGTGTAGTAATTATCCTTGCATTGGGTAGGTATATGTATATCCCCGCACATGTATATCCCATATTTATGATAGGGCGCTAAAGCTTTAGAAAAAAATTTCAAGTTTCAAGAAAATTGAACAGTTTTATAATTTATTAATTGCATGAACAAAAATTTTAGATTTTTTGTTATTTTTATTGTCTAAATCTTAATTGTGAGACTAAATAGGAACCTTATAATCAATCAATACAATACAATCGAATACTTAAAAAAAAAACCATGAAAATTAATGTTTGGTGCAATAATAATTGGTTTTATTTAACCGCTTCAATAACTTCCGCTTTCTTTTCTTTTTTTAAAGTTTTATAATAGTATTGTAGGTTAATTTATTTATGTTCCGTCTACCGCACGTAGACAATAGTTCCTTCTTTTGATTCTCAACATAACCTCTTTATTGCGACACTGTAACCTGGAATTTTCTACAAAAATATTATTTTAATGTTATAAACCAATGAAAACTCTCAATAGACTAATAAAATTGCACTTTTCTATTAGTTGAGTTAATAATTCTAAGAAAATTTGAAGAAAATTATTGTTATAGTTTGAGAGTTAAATCAACCATTTTTCATGTTCTCTTAGCCCTTTAGGAGGAAGGAATGCGAGTTATAGTAATTTTTATTGTTTGAATAACCTCCATTCTCTGTATCAGACGTCGCCCAAAGTATTTCATTATTATTATTATTATTATTATTAATGAAAACTGGGTGCCTATGGCTTGGGACCTAAGCCTTATGACTTTTATATCCCCCCCCCATTCATCCCCCTAATTTAATCTCCCCGTAGTTACCGGTCAGGTCTGCCTGCCCAATATCCCAAGACATCCTTCAACTCCAACTCACCCAGGCGATCACGCGAGAGTGATGCTCTCCCAAATGCACGAAACCTAGTATCAGCGAAACGGGGACACTGACATAAGTAGTGATACACCGTTTCTCTAACTCCATCATCACAGTTCTGACATATATTATTCTCAATATTATGCAAATGTCTAGACACCAATGTGTCCGGCCACAACACCCACCAAGGTCCTCCGTCCTATCCTATTAAGGGATAGGAGGTGATCTGACACCCTCTACTTGATTCCTTAATTGAATCTTTTAGCCTGGAGGCATCCCTGCGAGTCCTCCCAGCATTTCTCCAATACCCACGTCTCCCAAAGTCTCATCTGTCACAGAACCTCTTAGTGACGGCAAGGGCTGGCTCGAGACCACAAAAAGGTAAAGAGGATCCCTTCCTAGCCAGCCAATCCGCCCTCTCATTGCCCTCTATTCCCGCATGTCCGGGTACCCAATAGAGCTGCACTTTGCCCCTCCGAGCTCCAAAGTATTTCATTATTACTCCTTTTATTTTGTACTTTTTCTCGAAAGAAGTCTAATGAACTTTTTTTAACCGTTGCAAGAGAAAACTCCAGCGTTCATATCGAATTTCGAAGTTGAGTTTTCATTGGGATATACAGTTTTTGAGATTTCCTCGGGCAATCCCGCAGAATACCCTCTTAGATTTTTTCTGATAACATATACCTATACTGTAGACAATCTTCAGATACCTAAGCTTTTCATTACTGTTATGCAAAAGACATTGACATTCCTCTCCACATAGATCCTCAGATTCTGTAGTATTTTTTAAATCTATCCAAAGTCATATCATACTATACACTATTTGGCGCATTAGGATTAACGACAACAAATACGTTCTCGAAACTTCTCCAACTAAAAAGCGAACGTGCCCATCTCACTCTTATTAAATGTTAAACCTAACCTCGTATCAAATATTGGAGCTTCCTCCGCTTCTATCTAGACAGTAAATTATACCCTGAAACTCTCATACAAGATTCTAAAGACTACAGTTTAAATACAAGTAAATTCTCTTACTAGGACCAAAAAATAAACTGAGCACACAAAACAAATTCACCATTTACGGACTCGTTGTTTGGACTGCTCCCTCGCTTGTTCTCAGCAAATTATGGCACATTCTCTTTCTTCTACTGTGCATTCTGACAATTCTCAGCGTCGTCCAAAAAAGACAACACTTAACAGTAGCGCAAATAATTAGTCTGCTGAAGAGGCAGGAAACAAATGCCTTGTTCATAGTACAAAAAGCTTTGCATTTCAAACAACTGTGAGAGAATGCTACAAATTATTAGTCTAGAAATGATCAAATGATCAGAAGCGTTCAGATATGACAGTGAAACCTGGCTTCAGACAAAATAAAACAAGAATATTCTTGTGATTATGAAAAAGAAAGTGCTTCGTAAAGTATTGGGCTCAAGATATGGAAACTGCATGCACTATTGTGGGAGCTGTTAACAGTAGAAAATATAATGAAGTCTAATTTCTGGATCACTTGGAGAGCGGATTCGTCTGAAAGGCTTCCAAAGAAGATTAATTAAGACTAGCCGGAAGAGGCGCAAAGAAGCGAGGATTAAATCGTCAGAAATGGATGGACATTGTCGAAGTGAATCTGTTAAAAATTCTCTGCAAATTTGAGGAGATTGAGTCTTCTACGCTCTCGGGAATTGGATTATTACTGATGAAGTTAATATTATGTGTATATGTCAACATATGATTGGTGTCACCATCTTCTCCGTTACCGCAATCACATTATAGACAGTTTACTAACTTTAATTTATTATAGGTGCGGTTTCTTGGGAAATGTGGTTAAACCTGGAGTCGCATTATAGTTGCATAAAAGTGCCTTTCTCCCCTAAGTGTTACAAAGCTTTTGGGGGATATATGGCAGTAAGTCGACCTAATATCTAACTTTCTTTTTCCTTTTCCCAATCATAGCGCCACCATCTGCATCACCAGTTTAAATCTAACATGTCAGTTAGATTTAAATTCAAACTGCCACTTCAAGTTTAGTTGATTGAAACAAGGGGCATTGACCCACAAATCAGACTCAGGCATAACACTTACCACCACTTTTATGGCTAGCCCAGCTAACGTTTTTAAACATTGCAAATCAAAGTTTGTTTTAACTTCAAAAACTTTGCCTAAGTTTGTTGATACGGTAATCATGTTTATCAGTTGGAAACTGGTTTAACTGACTTGCTCATTAATCCATAAATCCTCAAGTATCGTGTAATCCGTGATAGCCATAAACAAATGCATATGTACCTCCATAAGAAAAAGATGCATTATTTTGTTGACAATTACCCAGTTAGTAATATATTGGTAGAGAATATTTTGAACGTCTCGCCTTAATGATTTGGTTGACCGTGATGGTTGTGTTCCGTAGTTCTATATCGCCACGCTGGTTTAGTCCGTCCCCATTTTGGTTCACTAGATGTGTTCATCCTCACTAGGGATATACTAAAGCCCACAGATATAAAACTATGACCTTCGTGGTTACACAAGAAGAAGCGACAAAAATTCAAATTTGTTAATTCATTATTCTTGGCGCTCTATACAATGTAATCAATCTCTACCTGTCTCGGTTGGTAGGTTGTCACCAACTTGTCCCCTCATCCCTGCTAATTTATTTTAGGACAAATGTACAAAATTTGAAATTTACAGAAAATTTGTCATGTATTAAAAGGAGTAAAGAGTAAGATGTGTGAGTTACTGGTAGGTATGACTTTACAGAATAAGTTTCTCTGTTTATTTATTTATTTTTTTTAAAGTCTATAACGATTTTCTTAAACCTATTAAGAACAGATGTAAACCTATTAATTTTATTTGAAAAATTTGTTTTTAGGGGGTAGTGAATAATTTGTGGAGGTACTGACTGCTTGACTTAGTTTGTTTGTCCAATACCTTTGAAATACCTTTCGGCAGGGACGTTCTGCCATACCCCAATTAGGTCTAACAGCCCAATAAAGTTGTGCTTTCTTGGAATATCCGTCCCCTCCATCCACAGCGCTCGAATACGAGCTAAACAGCGCAAATTTCTAAATGTTCTTCATTCGTCCTCCCTCCCCCACCTTGGCAAAGGGCAAATGTATGATACCACGCACATCAATCTTAAGTCGGCCATACACGCTACGATCTAACGTACAGTAAAACTGTGCAGTTTTGCCTGCGCAGGCAAACCGGATGTCGTAGCGTGTGTGGGGGTACTCCGGTATACCGGAGAGGTCCACAGTTTCCCAATGGCGTTGATGGAAGACGATGACGCACTGGCATTGACAGGCCCTGCGTTAATTTTCAAAAAATAATCCAAAAACAATGAAAAGGAAGCGAACAAAGTGGTGTACAGATTGGTTATTGAAAAGGAAAAATTATAGTCATATCCGTTTAATGAATGAATGTTTCATGAATTTTTGTGTACTAACTTACGACCTCCCCTAGGCAGAAACTGGAAATTCACTAGCGCGGACTGCGCAGGCTGCTGGAGGACACGCCCACTTTCACGATACGGTCTCACTCGAAAGAATTGATTTTCGATTTTGCTCCGGCTCCTGATCTATTCCCACACATGCTCCGGTTTGCCTGCGCAGTCTAAACTGCACAGTTTTACCGTACGTTAGACCGTAGCGTGTATGGCCGGCTTCATGCAGTTGTGCCTACAAGTAATCGTCACTCATTCATGGTGAATCGAAGAAACTATCATTGCATTGGGAAAGGTGCGGTAATCGAAATTCAGCACCTCCAAGAGTCGCCGCCCAACCCTATTATGCCTCCTTGGAATATCCGTCAACACTCGTGATGAACAGCGCCAATGTCTACGACCTCTATTTTTGCATGACAGCTGCTTTAAAGAATCTCGAATAACCCTCTTCGCCGTAGGAAATGCTATATTAGAGCTGTTGCTACTTAACCTTTCTTTGACACTCCCGCATTACCAGAACTTCCGCAATGGCAGGGAAATGCAAGACAATCGACCCTTTCCCGAGAATCAGCACTAGATTTAGTAAGGTACTTCAATACCAACTGGATGCATATTTTTAGGGGCAACTAAACGTTGGGTAAAATTCCTTTTACGAGGGCTGCTATTTATATTTCTGGCCTTGGTAACACTGATTGTTGCTAGGCACCAGCTGATGTTTCCAGTGCAACCTTCACATTGTTAAACATAACCTCAACCAAAACATTTTGTCATTTCATTGTTGTCAGTGTTAGTGATAGCAGGTTGAAAAAGTGATCTTAGGAGAAAATGGAATTAACTCGTGAACATTTTCGTGCAATAATTTTTCATAACTTTCGACGTGGCCTGGCACGACAACTTAATTCCTTATATGGTAATGAAGCACGTTCTTACAGCACCATTAAAAACTGGTATAACGAATTCAATCGTGGCCGACGATCAGTCCAGGACGAATCCCGTGAAGGTCGTCCAACAACGGTTGTTGTGCCAGAAAACGTCGATGCTGTGCATGAGCTAATAAAGCATGATCGTCATGTAACATATCGCGAGATTGAAGCATCTTTAGGCATTAGTATGGCAAGCATCAATAAGATTTTGCATGAACATTTGCATGTGAAAAAGGTTTGTTCGCGTTGGATACCGCATAACCTGACAAACGCACAAAAGAATGCTCGTGTTGATTGGTCCAAGAAAATGTTGAAGAAATTCGCTCAAGGTGCATCAAAAGCAGTTTATAATATCTGCACAGGTGACGAATCATGGATATACTCCTGAAACAAAACAGCAATCCACCGTATGGGTCTTTCAAGACGAGCCCAACCCAACCAAAGTTGTTCGTGGAAGAAGCACATCAAAGCAAATGGTTGCCTGTTTCTTCGGCATTACCGGTCATGTGGCGACTGTGCCATTAGAGGAACGTAAGACGGTCAATTCGGAGTGGTACACCACTATTTGTTTGCCAGAAGTCTTTGAGAAACTTCGAGAAAAGTCAAAGAAAAGACGCATCATTCTGCATCACGACAATGCGAGCTGCCACCGATCGGCTGAAACAAGGAGTTTTTGACAGGGCAAAACATTGAATTGATGGGTCATCCACCGTACAGCCCTGATTTGGCACCTAATGATTTCTTTTTGTTCCCGAACATCAAGAAAAAACTACGTGAACGGTTTCCTACTCCTGAAGAAGCAGTTGCTGCATTCAAAACCCATGTTTTAGAAGTATCTAAATCGGAGTGGAAAAAGTGCTTTGAAAATTGGTTCCAACGCATGCAAAAGTGTATTCATCTTCATGGGGAATATTTTGAAAAACAATAAAATCGATTTTGTCTTTAAATGCTTGTGTTTTCATCCTTAGGCCACAAATATAAAGAGCAGCCCTCGTATAAGAAAAACTATCAATTATAATTGTATTTACTGCAGTAAGAGTAAGTAAGTCGTAGGAGATTTCAAGTCCAATTTTTTTTTAAATAAACTTAATCATAATTAAAAACTCGATCATAATTAAAGTATATGAAATGTAATAAAAAATATAACAGGCTGATTACTTCACTTTATAATAAATTTAATATAATCAAATTTATTTTCACTTAAATTTATTTATAAAGACAATTCAGAGTTATTTTTTCTTATGGTTTCACAATTAATGTTCAATATTTGGAAGTTTTAGTTCAGAAATTTAATTTTATTTAAATTTAAAATAAGTGAAAGATAATAATTATTAAGTAAGTGGTAGAGTAATTTATAAAATTTGAAATTTAAATTATTAATATTTAGGGATATTAAATAAATATTAATTATAAATACATGTATTTATATTTAAAATTTAATTTAGAATTTCATATATATTTATATATTGTAGTATTTGAGGCTTAGTTTCTTGGTTTATGGCAAACTTATTCAGTTTACAGTGCAATAAGGAAAGTTACTTTCATATTCTCTCCGCCTGCATAGAGTTATCATTATGGAATTGCATGTTGTGATTGAGCAACTAATGTGGCAAAAACTTTGAAGTTGAGGTGTGAAATTAGTTTTACCTCCTCCGCGAAATGTAGAGTCTATATAAAATTGGTATTAAAAATTGTAAGAATTCTCTAACTTTTTGATTAGGGATAATAATAATAACACTAATGATAATAATAATTTTCCAACGAAAATTTGTCAACGTCCGAAACAATAATAATGGCTATCTGCATGAGTACAGAAGGCCAGAAAAAAAAAAATAATAATAATAATAATAATAATACTATGACTGACAGGAATGTTAGTCATCATAGGCCAGATATCATCCTTGAAGACCAATTAAGGAAGGATGTAAAATTAACAGACATCGCTGTGTCCAACACACATAGTACAACTGTTATGGAAAGACAAAGAAAGTATGCCGAGCTCGGGGAAGAAATTACAAGAATATGGAGGGCAGAGAGAGTCGCGGTTGTTCCTCTTGTCATTTCTACGACTGGAATTGTCCCCAAATGCCTACATGATGGTATCACGCTTCTCAGTATTCATCCCAGAGTAACCATTTCTATTCAAAAGGCGTCATTTTGGATACATGCCGCATTGTGCGGATATTCTTAAATAATCAATGAAAATGTGTCTGGTACAACCCGCACCTTTCTTAAAAAATAAAAATGCCAGCATTAGCTGAGAAAAAATAAATAATAATAATAATAATAATAATACTTCAATATATTTAATACATTTCAAGCATGAAGTTTAAAAAAAATATATAAAAGAACAGTATTCTACGGCTTTGAGATCCGTCAACTGGAGGTCAACGTGACAAAATACAAAAATGTATAAAAAGAAAAAGAAAATAAACAAATAACAGTAAAATTGGTAAGTATTAATTTTCTTAATAATAATCTAAAAGAAAAAAATAGGTAAATGGTATATTATAACGATAACTGAAGCAATCAAACATGGAAATTTAAGAGACTACGTAAAATAGAATCACTTGATAATTGCAATTAAGAAGAATTCAAAAACATATTAAATTAATAATTATTCATAACAACTACAATAAATATAATTAATAATTATATTCCTTAGCTAAGTGGTTAGCGTACTGGACTCCCACGCGGAGGTCACCGGGTTCGAGTCCAGCTGTGCCGCCCTTAATTTTTTTTCTTCCTAGGATCCTCTACAGCTCACAGTCTGGTGATGGACAGTGTTGTCTGTAACAGAGAACACTGTCCGGAGGCTGTCAGTGCACTCCGGACGCCAATGACCATAGATGTTGACGCGCCTTAAATTAAAAAAAAAAAATTATATACTTGAACAAGAAAAAAATCTATTACGCCTATAAACTTTAATGAAATTTAAATAATCAATGCTATTGAGGAGAACTACAATGGATTCTTTGGACAAAATACGGTGGCCCAGATAACTGAGACGAAATTCTGTAACTGTAGGGCACTCAGTCAATAAGTGCGTTTATCCTCTTTTGGGAATAGTAAATGATTTCTTAGTGAAAGAGAGAGAGAGAGAAAAATGGTATTATTATGTATAAAATGTATTACTTTGAATGACAGTATACCTTATTTGTTTTTTATTTTTATTTTTCATGTTTATTTTTATTTATTTATTTATTTATGTATATATTTTTTTTTTTCTTACTAATTTGGACATTCAGTACTGGACAAGAAGAACAATTAGTGAATATGTTACAAGAATACAGGGCATAAAAAACTTGATAGGGGATTCCACCCAATAGAGGTACTCTCTATAGCGTTTGATTAATTGTCGGTGTTAAATAGAAGGGAAGGTCGCAGGGTAGCAGCGTCTTAGTCTTCTGGGAGGGTTGTTTGAGATAGTGAGGGAGGAAAACCTTTGGATAAGAGGGTTGAGATGGTTGGATATGTCATGGATATTTTATAACAGGATTTTATTGGCTATGGACAAAAGGGATTTTGGGATATTGAAGTCAGAATGAAGGGTTAGGTTGGAAACATAAAAGGGTGCGTTGGATAGCCCCTTAATTATCTTCTGAGAATTTTTGTTTAGAAGGATTGCATACGATGGGAATTGGAATGCTGCCAAGGACCCCCAAACCTCGCATCCGTTTGTCCAAAGGTTTTTATGATTGTATTGTAGATAAGACTTGTTTTCGAGAGCAAGTTTTGAGCGTTGGCCAACTAGTCTAGGAAGAAATTTGTATCGTCTGTTGAGTTCCAGTCTATTTAATCTGGTGTGTGGATTTAATATGAGTTGTTTGTCCAGATAGAGTCCTAAATATTGGACTTTGTTAATAGTTGGTATTATGGTCCCATGGTGCGTCTGAGGGTGAAGGATATATATTTGCTTCGGTGTGATTAACTTTTATTCTCCACCTGGTAAGCCAGTCTTGTTTTGACATGATTTGAGACTGTAGGGCACGGGATATGAAGACAGGGTGAGGATTTGGGGCAATGACACAAGTATCATTAGAGTAGGAGTGAAAGATTGTTTCCGGATGGTATGGCATGTCTGCAATGTAGAAAATACATACAGGAGGGAAGCAATGACACAGCCTTAGGAAACACCAGACCAGATGGGAAAAAATAGAGGATTTGGAGAAGCCACAGCGAACCAAAATGAAACAGTCAGATAGATATGATTTTATGATCAAACAATAAGTTGAGGGAAGGACTCTCTTGAGTTTCCACATTAAGCCCCCCGAGCCAAACCCGACCAAACGCTTTGGCAATGTCCAAGAAGACGCTAGAGCAGTATTCTTTTGCTCTATATGGCGTTAAACAACGCGGTGGACACTTCATTTGCTGCAAAAAAAATTGATGTCCTATCTTTTCCTTCACTTTGGAAGCTAAGGAATAAACTACAATGTTATTGCCTATATTTCTGGAACAGCAATACAGCATATTACATTTTTTTCTGTTTCATGTACCTGTTGTTTTTTTTTTCAGCAATATTCATCTCATCGAAATTGTACAATTTCTCTCGGTTACTGCACCAAATTTATCATAAATTTCAGAAATATATGTAATTTATAGTAGATAATTAATAAAAATATTGAAATAATGCAGATTTGTTTGCTAGTCTGGTCTAAATAAACTACAAATTTATGCCAATGTTTCGAGATATATCTTGGCTAAAACATTGCAAAGAAAAATGTTTAATATATTAATCTACAGAGTGTGATTAATGGTATTAATCAATCAATCATATATAAGAATTTTTAAAGAATGATAATAAATGCACTATAAAGTATGTCATATTATGCACAAATGATGTTTACAATAGTTTATACCAATGGCCATGCTTAAATCAAAATAGTCGTTTTACAAAGTTCAGAGTCTCCAATTCATGTAAATTGAAGGCAACTAAATATCTAGCAAGAATTATATGTTTAAAGAGAATTAGTCAATTATAAATAGTAATAAGAGAAAACCGGAGGGAAGAGAATAACTAAGTGGTTAGCTTACTGGACTCTCACGCGGAGGACCCGGGTTCCAATCCAGCTGTGCTGCCCTTACATTTTTTTTTATCTAGAAGCCTCTACAGCTCACTGTCCGGTGATGGACAGTGTTGTCTGTAAAGAGAGAATACTGTCCAGAGGCCGGCAGTGCACTGAGAAGACTCCGGGCGCCAATGACCATAAATGGTGGACGCGCCTTAAATTAAAAAAGAAAAAAAGAAAAAACGTGTGAGTGAGTCACACTAGTTTTTTTTTAATTTTCTCTTATTTATTTTGATAACTGCATTTCAGTATAAATAATTCAATTTTTTTTTTTTTTTTTTTTTTTTACATAATTATTATTATTATGACGGCAAGGATTTGCCACAGATAGAGAGGCAACATACATAATAAACGGAGTGGTAGCACTCCGCAAAAAGAACTTCACTCACTTATTATCATCGCTTGAGACGTCTAGGTGGATTGTCGGGTAGAGTTGGGCAAGAGAGAGACAACAGACAAGTGGGTTATAGAATGTGTGGTTAAAGTGTTGTGGAATTTTTTATATCGGATTGTGGTAAAAATCGGTAAAGAAAAGTAATATTGAGAGCATTATGAATGGATACGATGATTTAAATTAAAAATGCAGTTTCCAAATAATAATAATAATAATGTAATTTTATTGTAATATTAATTTATAAAATTAAAAAAAAATTTGCAATAAAGATCCTACAGCCTTTATCTAATTGGTGGAGATATCCAATTGTGTTAATGGCATGAAAAAAGGTTAAAAACTAATCCTTTAAAAAGAAAATGGTTTTTTGTGGGGCCAAGAAAGTAACACAGTTTTGATCAAGTTCAGTTAAGGACTTTGGAAGACTAATAAGATATCAGACAGGCTTTCTCATTGCGTGGTAGTTAGTTATGAAAGAGATTCTACGAAATGTATGACGCTATTTTTGCAGTTTAATATCATTTTAAACGCTAAAGTAACAATCCATAGACTCATACATTAAAATATTGAAATTATTCGCTCAATATTTTTCTGGGATTGTTTTGCGATATTAAATTCCCTGTTGAGAAATCCTGACCTCCAAGATTGTTTACTAATTTGTTTGGTTTTTTTTTTTTGGTTTCTTTGTATAAACAAAATAGAATGCTAAGGTATTTTAAGTAAATAAGAGTGTTACAAAAATATATTGGAGTTAGGTTGAATAATAATGTCTTGCAATATTTATTCTGAAAATATTTCGCAAGTGAAAATTTCTCCAAGGTAAAAAAAAATTTCCTCTCAGCCTTCCAGCTGACCATGAATTTCCCTGAGGCCATAGAAAAATAAGAAAGTAAAAAAAAAAAAAAAAAAAAAAAAAAGTTAACATCGGCTTTCAAAAACTTATAGTTTTGCTTTTATGCAAAACGTTCTGCAATAATTGGTTGAAATCCTTTCAATATATTTTTATTTTATTTGAAATTTACAACTACTGGTACGCTTACGTAACCACTAGCAAGTAAATGAGATGACTCACAATGACGGTAAAGGAGAAATCACCCGGTGGTGCACACTTCACACTATTTCACTGTGCACACTTATAAAGAGTTAACGAGGCCACTGCCGCCTCAGTCGTCGAGGAGGGTTATCTTGAATGGGGTACTGAGGAAAGTTGGTGAATTAATGGATTGTGATGATGGGCGAGACGGGTGTGAAATTTGCGGTAACATATTTGGACCAGGTCACTTATAAAAATGGAATATGGAGATCGGAATGAATTGTAAGGTTAGAAACATAAAAAAGAGGCATATACAATGGAATATTTTGGATTGTAGGATTTGGAAGAAAGAGGCTTCTAAGATTTTAATGAATAAAAATTAATCAAGTTCATTAAAAGAACATTATTTTTCGTTTTTCTAGAAACTAGATGTAACTTTAGTTTTTTGTATGGGTGGAGCAAATTACCCACTTCTTTAGGGGGGGAATCTTGGCAAATCTGCAGCTTTCCCAACCTATACAAATTGCACATTTGATCACATTTCTTGATTTATTTTGAATCTTGAGTACTTCAAGCTCTTAACACCAATGCAGGGTTCCCGATCAAAATAACTAGGAAACGAATATAGATATCAACATTTTTCAAAGGGCCCAAGGTGGCAGATCTCTTCGAGAGCCATGAATGCTGTTCTCAAAAAAATCAAATAAATTATGAGAAAGGACGCAAAATGGCCATTGAATTATATGGTTTCCTTTTGATACTAAATTTTTATGGCTTTTTTTGTTTTACAAATGCTTAAAAAATCAAGATGAATTCCATAAACCCCGCTTCAATATATTCAAAATACCAGAGATTGCTGTCCCAACTCCACACTCCAAACTCCGTATGGTGTGAGGTTTTGTTTTTTAATGCCATAAAAAGAAATAATTACTGGAAAAAATAGAACATATTTTTCTTATGTAATTTTTTTCCATCTTTCTGTCAAAAAAAATCACCAAATACCTGATTTTATTAATTTGATAAATAAAAGGGCGATAAAGAAGTTTGTCAGGCCATTTTTTTTTTTTTATATATATTTTTAAAGATTTGTGCTGTGAAATATTAATCAGAAAATGGCTGAGGAAGTAATATATACGGGATCCGATATGTCCAAGTGTATGCACGTCATGTTGCTTAGCAATCACCTAAATGAGGTTTGTCTCTCTCTCTTTCTATATACGAACTTTTTCCAAAGCTTGGTATTTTTCACCGACTAAAAATTAGTTTTCAATGTTATTAAATTGCCCATTAGAATGCTGCGATATAAAATAAATTTTAAAATCTATAAATTGTACTAAAAAGAGCAAAGGGCATTTAAATAATAGCGCACTATTTCCAAGTATTTATTTATATATTTCCAAAGTTTTCTATTATAATGTTATTCGAAAATTCCTCCCCTATTTCTCAAACATACGTAGCTCCAGCCTTCTTCCAACAACTACAGTTGCAGCGGCAATACTGCCTTCGGATATCGCTAAACATTGTTGATCAACTTTGGATAATGAGCTATAGAATAAGAAGCTCAAAAGACGGAAATCCTGTCCTATCCGGTTCAGTCCGGGACCTTTAGGGCTACTCACTAGATATGGTCTACATGAAGCAGCCAACCTATCCGCTCAACTTAGAGGAAATATGGTTCCCTTGAAGACGACCATGATTTTAGAGCTCCTTCAAAACTTAACCATGAATAATGCATATATTTTTAATTTTTTCTTTCTTTTTTAACTGCACACTAGTTTCTAAATCTAGCAAGATTGATTTTGAAACCTTTAGGTGGATACAAAAAAAAATTGTGATGATTTTAAGAAAGTAAAAAATATTTTAATTAAAAAAAGATTTAAATTTGTTATTATGTCAGCCATTTTTTTTAATCCTTCTTTTCAACGTACTCCTTTGAGAAAAAACTTTACTGTATAGGAGGAGCCTTACCCGTGTCTTTCTCAAGGCAATTGACAAGGAGTGGCACAAGGGGCTACTGTGGAAACTCAAAAAGGCATACCCCATACCTATTTCTTATTCTTACATCATACATGTATCCTCGTTTTGCCAAGTTCTCAGGGTTCCTCCTTTTCTCCCTATTTTCTTGTAATAGCCGGAGTACCACATGGTATTATTCTACGCCTGATTTCATATGTAATATATACTGTTGATCTTCTATTACATCCAAATACAGTAACATCTAACTTCACTGATGATACTGGCCATTCTTTCCTCCCATACCGAATCTACTATTGCCTCCAGTCACCTTCAAGATCATCTTCTTTTAAAAGAATAGTGTGCAAAAAAAAAGGAAGATAAAAATGAATGACAAGAAATGTTTTCACACAATATTTACACTTCGTCACTTTGTCACTCCCTGGTGTTAAATTAAATAATGCTTTGTAAGCTATCTTTGAATATAAGCTTTAGTCTGATTTTTGCATTGGAAGCTGAAAATATCGTAACTGGATATAATTTAAGTAGGGGCTCTTGTTAGGAACAAAAGGCTCCATTATAAAAGTCTGGTTCTATAAACTGTGACATGACTCTGAAGACATCGACTGCAATAAGTCAAATAATATCTCTCAAGTGGCCTGTATTCCAAATAAATAAACACTAATAATAATAACTAATATTCATTTTATATTAATCAAATGAATTATTTACTATATTAGTAATAAAAATTCCCAATAAATGGAGTAATTGTGTATTTTGAATCATATTTTGAACACTATCTGATATGCTCTTTATCGTAAATAATAATTACAATTTGACGGATATATGCATATCAAAAGATATTGATAAAAAGTATTGAAGAAAGAGAAATATCTATGCTTGTGCTTGAAATAGTAAATAACGCTAATTTTTCGTTTTGTAAGATGGAAAAGCCTTGATGATTACACAAGAAAATTTTGTGTATAAATCTGTTTTCATGGCCAGTTCCGTTCTGTATCGATACGGTGATATTCATTGGGTAAACTTCGCACAGGATACATTCAACTCCAAGAGTTTCGTTGCTTTTTATTTTCCCTCCTTCAATATATTTATTTTTATATCATTTATTTTTTTTTTAAACGTATTGAAATTTCACAAGTTTTTCATTGTTAACTTTTCTTTCAAGGCCTGCAAGGCTGCAATGTTGTACCTGTCCTAATCTTAATATTTTTATACTTAATGAAGTGAAAACTGCCTCGAATTGACTATATTTGAGAAATTGTTTATTTTTGGTACACTTTAAAGGCGCAATATCTATTCAATATCTATCAATTTCTAACATAATGTTGCAAACGGGCCAATATCTATTTTATAAATGGATAAAATTTCTCCTTTTCCAAAAACCATCATTAAAGTGATTTTTATTGATAACATTTATAACTGTCTTGTTACTTAAAACAACGCCTGTGTTCTAGAGCCGCCATACTATATATGTGTGTTATAATCTGACCATTTCTGAATGATGCGGCGACATGCAGCTAAATATTAATAAGCTAAATGTCTTACTCTTTCTGTAAATCATAAAATGAACATAGTTTCTCATACTGACTGTTCCAATCATGGCAGCTGATCAGGCTGATAGATGAGGTACTTGAGCGTTAGCTTGAGAGATTTCGGCTACTTGATCTTAGTGTTTCTTTGCTCTATAGTCTTCGCAACAAAGTGTTTTTATGGAGGTGGTTATCAGCCCCCCCATTGTCTTTTTGGAGGACCTAGGATTTTTGGGTTTTCTCCCCGGTCCTAGGACCTGATAAACATAAGGGAGGTAGTCCTATGGTATGTATTATACACTGCATCTGGCAATAACGTACACTCAGTGACAAAAAAAAACCGGACACTTATATTTAAAATAAAAAATGCCGCACACTTGTATTTCTTTGTTTAATTCCAATTTTTTATCTATGTATTAATTACAACGCATGTAATAATTACTTAATAAGTTAATTTTAATGCAATCAGATCAGAAATTCATAAGTTACAGAAAAATTATGTAAACACTGGAAAATCTTTATAGTGATAAATTGAAATTTAAGTAACAATTATTACCTTGTTGATTTCTAATATCGCGTATTACCTCCTCTGGCCCTTCGGAGGGCTTCCAGTCTCCTAGGCATCGAGTAAATAAACGACTGAATTTCATCTTGTGAAACAGCATCCCATAACTCACCAACAGCAGTTTGTAGCTGATGAACATTTGTTAGGGATGACGGAAGTTGCCTGAGGCGTCTCTTTAACATGTCCCATAAGTTTTCAATGGGATTCATGTCTGGAGAACGTGCTGGCCAATTCATTGTAGTAATTGGGACACCCTCCAAGTAATGGGTAACAATTCGAGCAACATGCGGTCGAGCATTATCCTGCATTAACACGAAGTTATCCCCAATAAATGGAGCAAATGGGACCTGAAGAATGGGAGCTTCCTGAAGAATCTCTTCATTGTACCGTCGAGCAGTCAAAGATCCATTCTATATAGTAATTAGTTCGGTACGGGCTTGGGTGTTGATTCCACCACATACCATAATTGACTGCTTTGAAAAGATTGGGATTCTCGCATGATACATGAAGCATAGCGCTCACCAAGTCTTCTCCACACACGGTCCCGGTCATCTGATTACCACAAAGGAAACCGGCACTCATTTGTGAAGAGAACAGCCCCCCATTGCTCAAGTGTCCAATGGAGATACTGATTTACAAAAAAGTCTCCTTTCTACTCGATGCCTCTCCAGTAGAAGATCACCTGATGCGAGACGTCTAGAGACTAAGTTATTCTCTTGAAGCCTTCTAATGACTGTCCGAGAGCTCACCCTGACATTGCGGACCGTTTGTAGTTCGCTACGTATCTCGGGAGCGGTCACATGACGATTTCGCAGTACTGTAAGAATAATAAAACGATCGTCTCTAGGCGTCGTACATCGCGGTCGACCGCTACCTTCTCTTCGATCGAGACTTCCGGTGGTCCTAAGTCGTTGAAGGCCATCGTGGATGGTAGAGCGCGGCTCACCTATGCCGGTAGCGATGTACCGTACGCTACGCCCTTCGTTGGCCAAAGCATCTGCCCGGGCAAGGTCTTCACGACTTAAAACCATCCTTTTAGGGGAAAAGTCAATTTAATTAAATTTTTGCAAAAATTTATGTTTAATCAAAGAATATCATTTGAAAAAATTAAAAAACTCACTTGATA